>JAJGOT010000245.1:807500-860000 GCA_022457155.1 Cladopsammia gracilis
ATATTTGTAATGTCAAATGCTACATGCACGTTGCAAAATAACACCATATGCACTGATTTATAATACAACAGTATTTGAAAAAAATACATATTTATTTAAATTTCAATGATAATACATTAAAAAGACTTTCTGACACACATAAAGGGTAATTGATTTGACAAAATGTACTGGTCATTATTATTAAACTATTGTCACTTTCCATATCTTCTTTATATCAACTAGTGTACATTCACTTGGAAGATGACAAAGCTTTAGAAAAAAGTAAGAACATTGTCGTGATCAAACCGTACATGTACATGTATATAACCAATTCACTAAGAAAAATGTCCTATCTATCAAGTGATCTAAATTATTTTGACAGCTCCTCATTTTTTGTTTGTTTATTACTTTAATTTACCATTTGTTTTCATGTTTTTAAGAAAGAAAGAAATCCAGTTTGCCAATGTTTCAATGTACATGTACCTCAATAGAACCTTAAATTTTTGCAATAATCACTGGGTGGCCTTTTTCGCAGCATCCAAAAATGGCCACAAACAGAACCTCAGAAAGCAATATACCCTGGTTGAGAATGACCCTTTAATGGTTTAAAGGGAAGGTCAGATAATTACACTACAACGCTGTTTACAAACAGACAGTATCATTATTAATTGAAAATATTTTAGTCATTGTAAAAAATTCCATTTACTGTACTAGTTCAGTCGTAGAAAATCCACTTTATACTTATACTGAATATACCAAGGGATGCCTCTTCAACAGTCTGTTGAAATAGAAAACTTTTAATTTAAGCATGTTCGCACTTATTGTTTATGTGCATCCTTACTGCACATACAGTTTATGTCACAATGCCATACTACATCATGCAACTCAGCCGTGCACAGAGGAAGAAAACTAACCACATCAACGGTTGGTAGCCATTGCATTGACTTTGCTAAATAAAAGATGGTGTCACCTCCATTTTTAACCCGTGAATATACGCGCATGCGTAATGAACGGGTTATCGGTAACGGCGACATTCTCGTCCCCAGAGCTCCACGGTTTTTTTTAAAATTGCGTCTCGTGTAGCTCTGGTAACGGACAAAAATTTGAATTTTTTGATTGGCCGTTTAAAATGAATGCGCAACAAGGTAAAAAATTTTACGCCTCTACGCATAGGGTTTTACTTCCGGTTGAATTTCAAATGTTGAAGTCCTATGACTACATCAACAAAACCAACGTTTTAATTTCAACACATTCAACGACCAATGTCTCCCAGTTTTGTTTGGTTTAGCAGGTAAAGATACGGCTGCTAAATCTCAAAGTATAACGGGATCTGATTGTCGCTAAATATGAGCGATTCGTTTCCGAAAATAATCAGTATGTGTCTTGGAAGACGAAGCTATAAGCGGCCACGAATATTAAAAAAGTATGTTGCTTGCAACAGGGACAAGTATTAATTAAAGGAGAGGCAAAAATCCTGAAGAAAGCCCAAGGGTGAAAAGAAATATTACTACTAGGTTACCCATTTTAAATAACAACAACAACGCTATCAGCACTCTCGTAAGCAAGTTATATTTTCTTTATTAGGTAGTACTCTTTGCTACAACTTGAAATACAAATCTAGGGAAACGAAGGTCACTCGAAGCCCAATTAAAATAACATGAAACAAATGCAAAACAAAAATTCCTCGATATTTCTTACCACTGTTCGATGAAATAAGCCTAATCAATGACCACAGTGTGTCCATCAACAAACTTAGCTGTCCCATCAACTGATTTGGTCACCGTGATTGCGTTCAGTGGCGGACGATAAATACACAGCTCCCAAACGAAAGAAATCGGTTGACTTATCGAGGAATTTCTAAAACCAGTAGGCAAAATACAAAGACAATCTTTCTTCTAAATAACAGCAGCACGTAAAGCTTTTCTTCTTTCCTTTTTAGCGCGATGTTTTCCTGTAATTGTTAAGTCTTGTACAGTCCTTTCGAACGCCATTCCACACACACAACATTCTCGTCTCCAAAGCTCAACCAAACGAAACGAGGGCTCTGGGGACGAGAATGCGCACGCGAAAGATGTTTTTATTTCCGGTTTCTGGCATTGAGCAAGCGCAATAGTACATTAATGCATTAGGCATGCGCTAACGGATGTCGTGGATTTTACGACATCCGGAAGGCACTGTTACCAGAGCCCTTCTTTTTTTCCGCTGACCAAACGAAACGAAGGCTCTGGGGACGAGAATGATCAGTCGCCGTTACATTCTCGTCCCCAGAGCCTTCGTTTCGTTTGGTCAGCGGAAAAAACGAAGGGCTCTGGTAACAGTGCCTTCCGGATGTCGTAAAATCCACGACATCCGTTAGCGCATGCCTAATGCATTAATGTACTATTGCGCTTGCTCAATGCCAGAAACCGGAAATAAAAACATCTTTCGCGTGCGCATTCTCGTCCCCAGAGCCCTCGTTTCGTTTGGTTGAGCTTTGGAGACGAGAATGTTGTGTGTGTGGAATGGCGTTCGAAAGGACTGTACAAGACTTACAGGAAAACATCGCGCTAAAAAGGAAAGAAGAAAAACTTTACGTGCTGCTGTTATTTAGAAGAAAGATTGTCTTTGTATTTTGCCTACTGGTTTTAGAAATTCCTCGATAAGTCAACCGATTTCTTTCGTTTGGGAGCTGTGTATTTATCGTTTCGCCACTGAACGCAATCACGGTGACCAAATCAGTTGATGGGACAGCTAAGTTTGTTGATGGACACGCTGTGATCATTGATTAGGCATATTTCATCGAACAGTGGTAAGAAATATCGAGGAATTTTTGTTTTGCATTTGTTTCATGTTATTTTAATTGGGCTTCGAGTGACCTTCGTTTCCCTAGATTTGTATTTCAAGTTGTAGCAAAGAGTACTACCTAATAAAGAACTGAATATAACTTGCTTACGAGAGTGCTGATAGCGTTGTTGTTGTTGTTATTTAAAATGGGTATTTCTTTTCACCCTTGGGCTTTCTTCAGGATTTTTGCCTCTCCTTTAATTAATACTCGTCCCTGTTGCAAGCAACATACTTTTTTAATATTCGTGGCCGCTTATAGCTTCGTCTTCCAAGACACATACTGATTATTTTCGGAAACGAATCGCTCATATTTAGCGACAATCAGATCCCGTTATACTTTGAAATTTAGCAGCCGTATCTTTACCTGCTAAACCAAACAAAACTGGGTGACATTGGTCGTTGAATGTGTTGAAATTAAAACGTTGGTTTTGTTGATGTAGTCATTTGAAATTCAACCGGAAGTAAAACCTTATGCGTAGAGGCGTAAAATTTTTTACCTTGTTGCGCATTCATTTTAAACGGCCAATCAAAAAATTCAAATTTTTGTCCGTTACCAGAGCTACACGAGACGCAATTTAAAAAAAACCGTGGAGCTCTGGGGACGAGAATGGCGACTGATATGCAAATGAGTCACTCGTTCACTCCTTCCATCAGCTGTAAACTTAGTGACGTAATGCTTTGTTACGAATGCGTTTTGTAACAAGAACAGCGTGAATCCAGCGATAACAATAACTGAATTGGTGTTAACGAATATAAACAACAAAAAGCTTAAAGATGTTTCGCATTT
The DNA here is from genome assembly GCA_022457155.1 of Cladopsammia gracilis. NCBI lineage: Eukaryota > Metazoa > Cnidaria > Anthozoa > Scleractinia > Dendrophylliidae > Cladopsammia > Cladopsammia gracilis. The sequence continues at coordinate 811,090 of JAJGOT010000245.1, forward strand.
GGAGTCTTTAATGCAACGTTAAAATCGATCTAAAAGGAATTTTCAACTGAGACACGCGTTTTGATGGTTATCTACTTTTAAGTAATAACATTTATCTCCTTTCAAGTCAGTGGTTACGGTGGTCGAGTTGTGTAAAGCGTGGTCTCACAGCCGAAAGGCCCCGGTTCGAATCCGCTCGGGCCGTTCATTTTTTTTTTTTTTTTTCTTTCTTCTTCGGACTGAACATTATGAAAGTGATGTACTGTATTTTTATTTTTTGCGTTTGTCAAAAATCCTTACGTTTAATTTTTAAAAAAAATATTGAACCGTAACAGAGTGAAAACATAAGCTTACCGCATTGCGTTTAAACGCGTTACGCATTTCAAATTCACGGGTTGGCTCTAAGGAGCCTTTGATTTTGCATTCAGTTTTAACCCGTGAATATACGCGCATGCGTAATGAACGGGTTATCGGTAACGGCGACTGATATGCAAATGAGTCACTCGCTCACTCCTTCCATCAGCTGTAAACTTAGTGACGTAATGCTTTGTTACGAATGCGTTTTGTAACAAGAACAGCTTGAATCCAGCGATAACAATAACTGAATTGGTGTAAACGAATATAAACAACAATAAGCTTAAAGATGTTTCGCATTTGGAGTCTTTATCGAACGTTAAAATCGATCTAAAAGGAATTTTCAACTGAGACACGCGTTTTGATGGTTATCTATTTTTAAGTAATAAAATTTATCTTCTTTCAAGTCAGTGGTCAAGGTGGTCGAGTGGTGTAAAGCGTGGACTCGCAGCCGAAAGGCCCCGTTCGAATCTCGCTCGGGCCGTTCATTTTTTTTTTCTTTTTTTTTTCTTTCTTCTTCGGACTGAACATTATGAAAGTGATGTACTGTATTTTTATTTTTTGCGTTTGTCAAAAATCCTTACGTTTAATTTAAAAAAATATTGAATCGTAACAGAGTGAAAACATAAGCTTACCGCATTGCGTTTAAACGCGTTATGCATTTTAAATTCACGGGTTGGCTCTAAGGAGCCTTTGATTTTTAATTCATTTATTTATCCGGGGACATCTGATTAGCATAAATACACACTGTGGCTAGTTTAAACACTACCCTGGCCCTGACATGAGTTACTTATTACCAAGCTGTAGCAAAAGTATTACAAAAATACATGTAATCAATCTTAGAAAATGTTTTTGTTCCAGCAAGTTTTGTGTTTCATATAACTTTGCATTTCAGTTACGATGGTGGTTTCGAGTGTCAGCTACTGAATGTAGTCTTACTCTTTAGACAATTTTATATTCCTCTAGAAAAGCACTCAAAACTTTTGGGAATCAAACACTACAATGGGTTAAAGACACCACAAGTTCAAGCTGTGTACAGCTTCTTGTTTATTTATACCATCCAAGTTTCATTGTCACAGCTTTAATACTATTGATATTACATGGGAGGACAGAGGGAATCCCCTAATGCACAGTCCAATGAAAAGGCTCTAACAGCCATGTAAGCAAGCAATGACAGCAATACAGTGACATTTTCAATAAATGCTACAAATCCATTTGAAATCCACAGATTGGTTATAATTTTCCATACTAAGTTTGAAGTCCAAGAATTGAAAAGCAAACAGATCTTAAAATATTTTAAACATTTTTGCATGACATTAAGGACGGTGCCACCTATTGTTATTGCGCATACCTTCTGCGCATGCATTGCGCGACAGTCGCGCGAGACAGGGTTATTTTTTAAACGCGAACGCGCGAGGTAAAGGCTAAGTTCCGCCCACTTTTCATGTCAAACTGTCACTCCCTGGCTCAGTTTCTAAACTTACAAGATAAATAGAGTTCTCAAAAATCTATGAAAATGTGTTTATAGACCTTCTGCAGCCTAAAAGTGCTAAATTCTTTCTCTATTTTGCAAACGACAGAGCTTCGGTAATGAAACTATTTTGAGCTAAATTGGCGATGCCGCCGGCAGAACGCGTACGTTTTGCCTTTCTTTCAAAGATTGTTTACATTGGCTCCTTTTCTCCATTCAAAACTTCAAGTCAAACCAAACTAGTGTTTTTTTTATATATATATTTAAAACAAGCATCCTCAAGGCATATAATCCAAGGAAAGGCTGGCATGTTGTTATTTCCTATTAGCACAAGTTTTTGTTTTGGCGGCCAAACTCGCGTTGTTTGAAATTTTTGTTTATCTGCAAAAATCTTTTGCCAGTGGCCATTTTTGCGAATATAAAAAGTATATAAAAAAAGCAGAAAAACAACTGTTCCAGTTAAATCAAACAAACGTCGAAAAGAAGAATTGAGATGAGCAAAGCGTTTTCAAACAGACCGTTTTTGAGAATTGATGAAGATATAAAAACAAGGCTGAAGCCAGCAACTAAAGAAAACTGGCTGCTCCACAGCCGAGATCAGTATCCGACTAAAGTCTTTCCTCCCTCGATTGTTGGCAAACATGGTTTTTAGCGTAATCTTCCGTAAACACATTCGTGCATTTAGGTACAATTGATTTCCTTTATTCTCTATTATAGGTAAGTGATGTTTTTCGAAGTCGCATTGTGTCAGTTCTCGACTTCATTGCATTACAACAAATTTTGATGGGCGAAAAACGTACCATGATAAACTAAAAAGAAATCTTATCTTTTTAGATCAAATAAAGCCGTAGACTTCGGCAAAAAAAGTGTTTTATTATTTCACGACTTTTTTTTAATTAAGTTAAAATTTTTTCCAAAGTTATCAGAGAATCCATGAAAACTACAGGAGTTTCACAAGAAAATAAACACGCGGCCAAATGAAATTACAAAACTCAAGCACTTTTCGACAAATATTTCTTACATTTTCATTCCAAATAACCTTAAAAAGACTAACCTGCCAATCTAGAGTTTTTCGGCAACCGACCAGTCATCTCGATATAGCACTGATGTTTTCAAGTTGGAAATGGATTGGAAGAAGATGCACACAATGTAAAGTTCTTGTGCCCGAAGGAACATAATCAATCCGTAGATCCACTGTGAATCAATTTTGCGTTTTTACTCCTTTACTGTGCTGCTTGACCTTGAAATCCCGAAAAATGTTTCTCAAAAGAGCAACTTACAGCTACAAATAGAATTAACTTTGAATTCTACAATGTTTGTCTTTTTATTGTACCCGAAGTAAACGTTTTGAACGGTAAGCCATCGAGTGGAAATCTCAGCATGCCCCGAAAAAGACACGCACAATATTTAACTTACTAGGGAGGGCATAGAAAAAAATGTCGCGGACCCCGAAAGCGATTCCGTAAAAGTTGAAAACATCTAAATATAACTTGTAAAAACGCGTGGTGACCCCTACTTTTTATCTTATAAAATGGAAGTGGTAAGCATATTAAGCACACAATTAATTTTTTTGTTGTGGGCAAAAGTTATTTAGACTGTATTTTTGGCGAACGTGGGAAAGCTGTCAGGGCCTATAATGGCTCCGTTGTGATGATTTTGTAACATAAAACACATAAACAGTAGTTGTTATGTTACCATTCGTTATGTGTTTTAGAGATTTTTAGAATAATTGTTGCTTTTGTGTATGTAAAGCCGAATTCTAAGGAAATCCGCGAAGAAAGATCTAATTTTCCTTTTTTCGAAAAAATGCTGATGTCAGCATTTTTTCCAGATTGAAGCTTAATTATCTCCGAAAAATGCGTGGTTACCCCCAATTTTCTCTTTGGATTCCGATAGCCCCTGCTAAGATCTACTTTTCCCGCATAGTCAAAAACCTGGCAAAATACCTTGCCATTAGGTGGCACCGTCCTTAATATACACCAAATCATACAAACTCAGATGTAACATAAGTTATATAACATCAGCTCATATGTACACTCTGCTATATTTAACTCACATGCATTACATTGAGTCTCTTAAGAAATTTAATTATTTCTACTAGCTGCTTCTAAAAATATGGTAGAAAGAACTTTGAGTTATAACACATGCTGCAAGATTGGGCATTATTAAATAAATAAATAAACTGCCCCCCCCCCCCCCCCCCCGGCATTTGCCAGACATGTTATAACTTTTCCTTCCCAAGGGTGGGGCATTTACAAAAACAGGTCAGCCTAGGGGTGGGGCATTGTCAAATCAACCTTACCTTTCAGATTTTAAAAGTTGACTAGTACAATGCTTATTTTTTTTATTTTAAATTTCCTGATTGCCCTCAAAAATACAAAAAACTGAGTTGATAAACATTGTTTGGGCCACACACTTATCAAGTGAACTGGAGCAAAATGAAGCAACAGAGTGAACACAGTCATATTCTATTTTGGGCTTCACACAATTTTCAAGATAGGCAGGCTAGTGCCTTATCTTTCAAGTGCCACAGAAGATACATAATATCACAGTAAATTGTCATGATGTTGAGGTTTTATTAACCAACATTTCTAAATTCCAATTCGATCAAGAATTTTAGAGGGCCACCTCAGAGTCAAACGTTTTGCGGGAACAATAATTAAACACATATTTAGAACGAATGAGGGAACGGATGTAAGTAATACTGAGGAAAAATGACAGAATTTCTAGCATGAATAAAGATCCATTTATTTGTGAACAATTATTGCTGCCACCATTACGTGTAATTTTCAAAATAATTAATTAAACAAAATTTTGATCTTGTCCCTGGGCATTTGCACTCTTTCAGAAGCCCCACCATGGGGATTTGTACGTATAAGCTGACCCCACCGTGAGGCATTTGCAACATTGTTAAAAAAGACAAATACCTGACAAATGCCGGGGGGGGGGATGAGCGGGCTTGGAATTGACGGAGCAATTACCTTTATTCGACTTGTTCCTACTTTGAAATGTAGACCACAACATGAACATGTGACTTTAGTCTTTGAAAGTCTAATTACCTTAGGAGAACAAAAATAAACAAAACTTTAAAATAGCAATACAACTTACTGTACTTGATGTTAAATTTAATTCTAGAGCATGATGCAAGATGCAGACCCTCAGGTTTTTGTTTTACTTCCACCTCTAATTTCCACTGTCAAAGATCTACTGTACATCTTCACGCTTGAAATACAGTGAAACAGGTGAAAGAGGGGTCCAGGGGAGCTTGTGGAGGACTCCGAGAAGGCATAATGACTTCAGGAATTGGGGGGTGTTCCTGGACGGGTAGCTGAGAATGAGCTGGAGACACTGAGTGGTGTACCGGAACAGTATAGGTATCCACTGGTGGAGAAGCAAGCACTGTAGGGGGTCTTAATGAAGGGACGACGGGAACAGGATCATCGTCAGAGTCAGAAGCAGTGGATTCGGTCTGGCCACGGATGGGTCCTTCTGGAGTCTGAGCTAGGACAGTTGGGGTGACAGGGTAGCAGTCACACATAGGAATGGTGTAGACCTTACTGCGGAACTGTGAACTGGTAAACTTGCGGAGCTGACAGAAAAGGTCTTTATCGATGCCGATCACAAGATACTTGTCGCGGGCTTTCAGTTTGTTTTTGTCACCTTTGATGAAAACAAGGTCACCAACAAGGACAGTGGGGATGGAGGCTTTGGTAAAGCCATGGGCCTTGGACTTAGCACTTGGCATGTGATTCTGCTGGCGGGAAAAGTTTTGACTGAGGATAATCTGGCGGTCGACAATTGGAAGCTGCGCACCAGTGAGCTGGTCGCGTTGCGTCCACAACTCATGAGCTGAGAGGCCATCACGGCGGATGCGGGAGTTCATATTGGCCGTTGCTAAGGACAGCGTAGTTTGAGAGACGGGGCCTCCCTCAGGAGACAAGTTGAGGATCTCCAAGCCTAGCTCTTCGATTGCGCGCTCAGCCACAGGATCTTGTTAGGGTTCTTGGGCCTACCAACCTACAGGGTGATCCCATAAGAGAGGAGTACTGTGTCTTTGGCAAGGGCGGAGAAGCCAGGGGCAGGATCAACGCGGACGATCACCCCTCCGTCGCGAAGGGAACGGAGCTGAGAGCAGAGCATGATGATGGCATCGCGGAGGTCTTCGAGTTTTTCACTCGCGATGAAGGAAGACACGGTGTACGAGGACACTGTTTCCCTTAGAACCATGATCAGTTGACGATGACGCTTAGCGACATCAGCTGCAAATGATGCGCCAATGGTAGGAGGAGCATCGGCAGTTGACTGCGGGTGCAGGTGTTTAGGGAGAGTCTTCAGAGATTGACAGGTGTGACAGCAGGAAGAGACAGCCTCAATTGCTTTGTCAAGGTCCAGCGCAAAGAAGTACCTGCTAAAAAGGCGCTTGGTTTGGTACTTGGAAGGATGACTGAAACGGATGTGAAGGGCTGTCAGGAGTCCATCAAGAACAGTGCGAGGGACGACAATGCGATCGCGAGGGGGCTGGAAAGGCGGGTGGTCTTTGACAACGAGAAGACCATCAGTGGCGATGACGACGTCCTGAAGATAGCGTTTGACATCAATTATTTTGGTAGCCTTCTTAGAAGGTCGGGTACCTTGACTGAGGTGTGAATGGGTTCGCCGGAGGTGAGGGCATTCCAGCTGGGTAGCTTGCCATGCGGCGCGGCTGGCGACGGGCATTCGAACAGAACCCTCTAGGACTTCACTCACGGAGATGCTGCGCACAACAGAATCTTCCAACTCTGCAATAAAGCGACAAATCTGACAGCTGGAGTCCAAGCATTCTCTTGGGTGCCTGCTGGCGAAGTCTGAGGGGAGGTTTTCAACACCAGCAATGTGGCGCACATGGACAGAATAGCGGCTGACTGTAGACAGGAAGGTGGTAACTCTGGAGCTGGCTGAGAACTCTCCTCTCCTAAGCTTATCGTAGGCTTGGACACAAGGCCTACTGTCCGTGAGAACTTCGGTTGTATGGGATGACTGGATAATGTAAGGGGCGAAGTGCTTGATGGAGGAAGCTATGGCCAGAGCTTCGATCTCGCACGGTAGCCAGGTAACTTGATGCTTTCGCAGTTTAGCGCTGAAAAAACCAGCCAACAGCAGTTTACCGTTCCGGTGGGTGTAGAGTGTGGCTGCGATGCCTCTATTCTTCACAGAACCATCTGTCACGATCCACAAAGCGTCGCGGGGTTGGGGAATTGTGATGGTCTTGTGGTTTTCCAAGGCATGTTGGGCGGACTTGAAAGACAGGAGTAATTCATCAGACCACACTGGTCTTTCTCGAGATTCCTTTCCAGCGGTGGCCTGATCCAAGGGGTCCAGCAATTCAGCGAACCTAGGGAGTACTCGGCTAAGCACCTTGTATGCACCAACGAAAGATCGTAGGCCTTGAACAGTAGTAGGAGGGTCAACAGAGGATAATGCGGCTAACTTGTGGGGGCTAGCCTGTAGGGTGCCATTAGACCATACCCAACCCAACACGGTGGCCTTTCTGGGACAGATGAGTGTTTTGGGCGCGAAGAGACGAAGATTGTTGCGTTGAAGCAAGGAAAGAACGCGCCGCCAATTATGAAGGACATCTGTAGGGTTGCTCCCACCAACGTACAGGTCATCAGCATTTTTGGCAACACAACCCTCTTGAATTAGGTCACCCAGAACTCGAGACATTAGCTCCTCGAGGCATGTTTCTGACCCAGGCATGCCCATAGCAGAGCGGGTATAAACACGGATGCCTTTAAAGGATGTGGCTACCCCACAGTACTTCATGGAAGAGTGAGCCAGTGGAATTTGATAGAACGACTTTAGCCGAGATAACTTTATACTCCCACTTCCCAATTTCACGCAGTACACCATCGACGTTAGGCATTAGGGAAGGCTGGGGCTTGCTATACTGGGCAACTTCGCCGAAGGATGTCACAAGTCTGCTACCCCCATTGGGTGTCTTAACAAGGAAGGAGGTATTCAAGTACTCAACGTGTACGTTCACCTGTTCAGGTCTGGCAAACACACCAGCCACTTCGAGCTCGTCAAATTTGGCTTGCAATTCCTCAAGGGTGCTCCTGTTGTACTGTGGGAGTCTGCCTTTACGCTGAGGGGGGAGTGTGGGACCAATGTTGACAACAGCTTCAATGGTACCGCTGGCGCCGTTATATTTCGAGATAGAGGGGTTGAAAACATCATCAAACTCCAGATTCAGAGCTCTGAACTTGTCGCGAATGTCCTCGTCTAAGCAGCCATCGGGGTCAAGGATCACATTAGTGGAGAATGGCTGGCAGCAGGTAGGGGCAGTAGTGGCTGTAGAGGTAGGGGCAGATGTGGTGTCTACGCTGTCAACAGGTATAACATGCCTTACATGACACAGCTGCTCGCCGGTCCTTAGGAGTATAGGAGAGTCAGTCGTATTGGTTATGCGTACGGCGTGGTCCACAGAGAGGACTTGTTGAGGTGGGGGCCACGTTCCTTCTGCCTTGAGGGGGATGTTGGACGGACAGTCTAGTCGGGGTTCAAGGGCCCATAATGTATCTGGGTCAGAATCACAAGGGTGTCAAGCTGAACGTACTCTCCTGGCAGTATAACTGTGCGTTGCGGGTTGCGTAGGAGAAAGGACTGGGTGCGTCGTACAGCTGGTTGAGTAGTGTGTTTGGAAGCAGTACCATAGTGGATCACGTCAGACCCGCAGATCACAATTTGACGCCTGGCAGGACGGATGCCAATGTCGTTTCGGGCCAGGAAGGGGTTGACGAACAACTAGGGCGTCTAGTTCCAATGCTCGCTGTCCACGAGTGAGAGTGCAATGCACTTCACCCACCACATCCATAGGGGTAACTCCATCAGCTTGGCGGGCCATCTGAGAAGCTGGGGTAACAGGTAGGCCATACAACCTAGCGGCCGATGCACGAACCATGTTAGACGTGGCGCCAGTATCAAGGGTGAGCTGCAGGGGGTGCTCGTGGTAAAAGGTGTTGAGTACAGGTGATTGAATAATGCTGACACAGAGTGCAGTAGGTGCAGTAGGTGCATCACTGTGCTCAGGCGGGAGGGCATGATCGCAACACTCATCATAAGGGCCACAGTCGCCGGTCGCAAACTCATCAGGATCGTCGTTTATAAGACGTGAACGGGCCCATGGTCTCCTGTCACGATCAGGCAGGTAACGGCACTCCATTAGATCATGGGTGTTGTGAGGGCGTCCAGCGGTTTTGCAGAGAATACAAGATACAAATGGACGGCGGCGTGGTTGGCCCTGTCCGCCATTAGAGGTGCGTCTGGGGTTGACATTGCTAATACGCATGGCTTTGGTGTCCTCTATGGAGCGTAGTTCATCAAGGAGGGAACTAAGAGCTTGTGAGATCTCTGGCTTGAGTGAGGCAAGGGTCTTGTTACGCAACTCAGAACCATACTTCTGCTTTACCAGTAATGGTAGGCCAGGGTGGATCAGCTGCAGCCACAGAACTACTATAGTGTTCTCAAGCGATGGGGAAAGATCTTCATCTGCGGTCACCTGCTCACCATGGTGGGTTAAGCCACCATTAACTGCAAGGAGGTTGTCTTCGAAGAAGGCCATGAGGCGTTGGAATAAGTCCTCTGGTCGCTCAGCAGTTTGAAAGTTGATGCTTGCAAGGTCGAGGAAATGGTTTCCGGGGGACTGGAACCCAAAATGCTGGCGAATTTTCTGCCAAATGTCCTTCAGAGAGGTAGAGTGCTTTACTATGGAGTTCCTGGAGATCACGGGGCAAAAATTGGCAATCTGTCCGAGCAGAAGATCCAGGTGGGCATTTTCTGAGCGGCAGTAAGTCGTTGTTCCTCAGGTACAGACGTGCCATCATTCGTAAGGCCTCTTCGAGGGTTGGCGGCGGTTTGTTTTTGCCATGTGGCCTCTAAAAATGGGACAAAGTTCTTGTCCAGGGATAAGATGTAGACTAAGTTTTGCCTCCAACTTTCGTACGAGGTGATGGTCTCGTTTTTAGTAAGCTGCCATTGTTTAGGTGCCCTGGGAGCGGCGGCCATGTTGGTTTTCCCACACGAGCGGTTACGGCGAATTCACGTTGATTTGTTGATCTTCGCACTTCGTGAAAATAAGGGTCACAGGTTCCAGACGACCACACTTGTGTTAGGGTCCACCGTACGTGGGTAAAAGCCGCTGCCACCACGCCAATAAGGAACAAACTGTGTCTTAACGAAGGTTTATTGAAGACCGAACGAGAACCGCATGGAATTACAAAGATGAGCTACGGGCGCATGCGCGCGCTAGATACCGCTGAAAGTAACGCAATAACAACGTAGTGACGCTCTGTTAAATTTCATACTAATCAATCGACACACGATTTCTTGTGGTTATCGATTTTTTTTTTTTTTTACAGTTTGATTTTAATTGATTTCGATCAACAAGTATCGAAATACAAAAAAAGAAGTTGGCGAACGCGGATAAATGAAGCAGAATCGGCCATGTCAAGACTTTATTTTACCGATTTTACACTGTAATTGGAAGCTCAAAGAAACACAAGCTGAAATCAGAAACTACTCTTTTCTTCCAATAAAGTGATTCATTTTCATGTCAAATTATTTTACGTCTAATCGTATCAATAACAAAATTCTCGATTGTGATTGGTCATCCGCGTGCCTGTTTCTTACGTAATTGGCACGCGATCACGTGGGTGTCCAATAACAGCTATCCAATTACAACTTTTTGTAATTGGATAGCTGTAATTGGACACCTACATTGCACGTGCGTCAATGAGGTGCACTGAAATGTTTTTTTTTCTTGCTGTTTCTTCCCGCTATCAAACTGATAGAAAATATCGTTAACGTTTTGAGTACAAAAAAACTCTACATAGACTTTTTAATCTCGAATTTTGTTATTGATGCGATTAATTAGTAATTGAACTTCGTGTCGTACAATTCAGGGGTAATTGCGCTCGTAATTTCAAATCGTCCTCGCGCTACGTGCTCGGCCGATTTGAAATTACTCGCCCGATTACTCCCTGAATTGTACTCTACTCAGTCCAATTACTATTACTTATCAGTGATTTATGCATCTCAGTTTCATGCTACTTCTTGATCGCCGCCTTCTGTCACACATTGTCACGCTGCTCTGTCATGTTCTCATAAAACCTGATGAAAAACTCCAGCGCTAATCAATTTTAACATAATTTAACGGCTTTTTGGGGTCCATCAAGCACTGAACGAATCACTGTTTACCTTCGTTTATCATTTCTCAAGGTGATTATTCGATTCTACATTGAATAACAAACCACTTGGTTGCTCAGTTTTTTTTTTCTATGTAAGCCGTACCGCCGTAAAGATTTACTTCAGAGCGGTTTATGCTTCCACAGAGAAGTCGTTCGAGCTATTATTAGTTTAGTTAATTTCGTAACTATGAAAATCTTGTGATTATCGCCTTTTATCGACGAATTAATCCTGTCGAGTACTGTTGACTTCGATGATCGAATTTGATCGACATGTTACGCCCTGTGATATTTTTTTCAGCGCTCAAAGTCGCAGACTTTTGCCAATCTGTTTGTAAACAAAAATGCTTTAATAATAATTTTAAACTAGTTAGATGTGCACAATATCAAATAGAAACTAATAATCAATCGCCCCAAAAGGTCTAAAATAACCCTGAACCCTGTCCAGTTGGACATTAGGTTGAAAGTTAAACTTACTACATGTAATTTAAAACTCAAATCACTTACCTTTTCCAGCTTTTCTTGTCTCTCGGGACGTTCCATTTTTTATCCGCACCCCCCCCCCCCCCCCCCCTCCAAAGATGGCAAAAATCCGAACCCTCAATTTATTGTCGGCGCCTCTTGAAAAATAAAATCCGAGGGGTCAATTTTTTGTTGACACCTTTGAAAAAAAAAATCCGAAGGCTCCAAATTTTGTCGGCTTCTTTGAAGGAAAAATCCGAACCCTCCTTTGCAAAAACACTCCTTCTTTGGGGGGGGGGGGGGGTGCGGATAAAAAATGGAACGTTTGTCGGCTTTAATTTACTCGCGACCGGCACATGACCGGCGAACAAGCAGGCTTCTTTGCGCTAAATCGTAAGTTAGCCACGAAAAGGACAGTTTGCAAAGCAATTTCGCCAGCCTTTTGTCACTAAACAGGACTCTGAATCGACGAAATAAAATAAATTTTCTGTGCTGACGCTACCTACGGGCAAAAATGGAGGAATCCGTTGTCGTGAAAACTCGAACCAGTCCTCCCGCTGACCATGTCCTGCAAACCCGAGCAGGGTAGGGGAAGGAAGTGGACCGAAGGGGAAGGGGAGGGTGGGGAATAAAAAAATCTAACCCCTGATCGGTATGAAATAAAATGTTACAGAAAAACTGCCAACGCCATTGGTAAGAGGTAAGATAAAAACCACTTATGCAGATTTGATTTGATAGTTTTAAACTGAAAATTCGCTGAACAGGATCAGGAAAGGATGGATTTCCAACCAGTAAAACGTTTTTCGTCACCTTCATTCTTTACTCAGTTTTACTGGAGGAGTAATAATGGCCTTTTTTATACACAAAAATGGCATAAATTTTAACTGGGTGGAAAAACGGGGATTTATTTATGTTAATAAAAACGGAACTGGAACCGGAACCGGGCCAAAAATCAGCCAACTTCCGTACGTTCTGGTCACGTGATTCAATACGTCATGCTAATGACGTTGATAAGGAACTTATGTTTATACATATATCTACCAACATACAATTTTTTCAACTTTGCATTTCACCCTTTCAAAGATACACGTATACAAAGATACTAGACCCCAGACCCCTATTTGCTTATGTGCTTATTTGCTTAATTTTGAAAATCCAGAACCATACCCGGCATGACGAAATGTTGTAAGCGAATGCCTTCCTTGCCACCTTGCCTGTATTTGCATTCATCAAAGCATGTTCCTAAAAAACATTAAAAGGCACTTTTGGGGGCATAGTCACGTGACTGATGACATCATCACACTAAGTCAGTTAAAACAGGTATTTTATGGTAGGTGTAAATAGCATGTGGTGTAGTATCCTCATACACTCAAAATTGACAGAGTCATTTGGCATCGGAAATTTTTCTGGTGCAAAGGGTGCTGGGAAGGTTTTTATTATAATCATAATATATTATTTAATTATTATTGTTATTATTATTATTATTATTATTATTATTATTATTATTATTGTCTCTTTTATCACAGTCTTTGTTGGTGTTCTTTTTGTGCATCAGCCGGGCGCAAACCATGCACCTGGAGTCACTCAAGTCAATCATTCTGTTCATACACTGAGCACCATCTATGTAGTTTTTGGACATACTCCGTCCTGTACTCTTCTAACGCACAATGTTAAAAAATATATCTGTTCGTAAAAATATACGTATGTGTTCGTAAAAAACCGCAATTAATTTCGCTGATAAAACTCAGCCTCATCAGGCAGTATCCGCCATCTTGGATTCAAGATATATTTGCACCTTGGTGTATGATGCACCAAGTGTCTTTTACCATTCACGTATTTCATGTTAGGTTTCACGAAGTGCCTCCTTCTTCTTCTAGCACTACTCTTGGTAGTTTAACAAAGTTCCACTCTTTCTTAGTGTTGATAAGGGATTCCCTCGTCGCCCTGTTTATCCTGACACTTTCTGCAATCTGTCTTAACATGGCATCCTTCCCGTACAACCCAGTCACTGACATCTTAAATTCTTGTCGTTCCTTGTCATGCTTCTCCACGCAATGTCTCCACAGTGCTGATTTTTCGCTTTGATTCTCTAAACCCTCTGCGTGTTCCACTCCTCTCGTATAAGCAGTTCTGGCTGTTTCCCCAATGTACTTATCTCTGCATCCCTGGCATTCAATTTCGTCGGTTACACCGTGTGCACTACAGGGACGTTTCCCAGCTTGTTTGCAGACCAAGCAGTTTTGTCTTTGACAGCTTTGTTGTTTGAACGGATCCGACTTCTGAAGTATATCTTTTAACGTCGTGCCTGTCTTCTCTACCACCTTTATCCGGAAACCCTGGTCTCTGATTTCTTTTTGGTAATCCTTATGTAGTCGTGACCCAGGTGTCGCAGGCACGAAAATAACTGCGTCGTCTCCCCCTCTCTTGTACCAGTCCTCTCTCTTCTTAGCCTTTTCCGAGCACCTTTCTATTATTATTATTATTGCAGTAAAACTATCTGTATGCACAGTGTTATAAAGCAACACAGGGCGCAAAGCGTAACCTGTGCGCAAGAGCGAAACTTAAAAAAAGTAAATAAATAAATAAGTTACTGAAACCTTATATCTACAAATCTAAAAACTATAATCTAAGCATATAATACAAATCTAAAAACTATAATCTAAGCATATAGATGTCTCTAATATCTCTCGTTCTTCGTATAAAAAAAAACTATAAGCTAAGCATATAAATATCCCTAATGTTTCTCATTTTTCTGGCCGACAGTCGGGCTTTGGTCGCGGATCTTCACATCACAACCTTAAAAGTTCTCGCTATATTTAGGGATGACGATAAGACTGCCTTTTGCATAGCCTCTACAACTTGATTCGCCTTACGTCCTACCAGTGATTGAACTGAGGCTTCGGTTTCTCTCGACCAGCCTCCCAGCACATCCATTATTATTATTATTATTATTATTATTATTATTATTATTATTATTATTATTATTATTATTATTAAGGTCAAAGTAGTCGTTAATTACTTTCGACACTCGATTGAAATCTGCTCTGAATCTGATATATGTGCAGTTGTAGCGTATTTGACAAAATTATTGACAAGGTAAGGCATTCGAAGAGACCGTTTCAGTCTGAGTGGGAAAACTGTCCGTGTAAACGTCGGGTGCCTGTATTGAGTGAGGTAATTTTTGAGAATAGGTATAACAGCTGCACGTAATATGTGACACAATCTTCAGCTCGTGTTACCATAACTATGGAAACAAGGAAAGTTTTTTCTATTCCTAATTGATAACCATTGGTGACGTTATCATTTTTTCAACGTCTTTTTTTGATAAGCACCTGACGCAACATTTCCTTGCATCTGTTGCTTTGTGTATAATTATTTGTAGTAATTCATCTATTGTTGTTAAATATGTATTTATTCATCTTGTAATATAAGTTCATGTTGTACTCTCCTGACCAATAATATTAATTGTAATATTTATTGGGTACCTGACTAGTTTGGATGCATGCAGTTATTTCGGGTGCCCGTTACCATTTCTTTTTTTATAGATCCTAGGCAATAATTGTAAGCTGATGTTTTCTTTCATAGAAATAAATTATTGTTTGTTGCTGCATAAACGAGGTTGATAAGTTCAATTTTGCCAGAATGATGAATGAACTTTGCTAACCAGAATATAATTTGGGGGTTAAGTACTGATCCGCATAAGAAGGATACTGCTGAACGGCAATGCACGATGGAATGTCAACTATTTTAATTGTTACAACTAGTGATCTCATTGGCCTAGACCCAAAAACCGCTAAAAATTTAAGGTTCAAGGGGTATTAAGTCTAATTTTTTTAAGGTTTCAAGTATTTTGAGACCCAATCGCACAACGTGCAATTTTTTAAAGATATTATATTTGGGGAACTTCATCAAAGAAGCAAAATTAGTAGCTATTGTCTTCTGCTATTCTGATTGGTTAAGCACGAACAGTTCCTAAAATATATTTGACGCAAATGGGTTTTCTGTATTTTTATAATGAAATATAATTATGAACCATCAGCCCCTCCTCTATTCTTGAAATCAAAGATATTCCATGTGAGAAAGAGCCAATGCCGCAGAACAATGAAGTTTACTATAGTTCTTATGTGAAGCATTACTAAATTGAGTAAAAACAAAATCGATCATAATACCCCCTGAAAGGCTAATTACTCGTGGCGCAGCCGTCGAATTATAAATTTGGTTGTGTTTTTCTTCATCGTAGCCACAAATCTTAGGCCCCGTCCACACGTATCCGTTTTCGTTTATAATTTGAAAACGCAAAAGTTTTTTTTTTTCGTTTTCGCTTCCCGTCCACACGTATCCGATAAAAACGGTCACCGAAAACGAAAACTTTTGAAAACGGTGTTTTCGCGTTCTCGTGTGGACACCTGAAAACAGAACTTTTCGAAAACGATGACGTCAAGAGGTCGAACTCAGTCCACTGCGCATGCGTTTGCTTCAGTCAGCCGCTCCACCGCTGGACAAGGGTAACGAGTACTCTGGACATTCGCAGAGACTTCGCAGGCTAGCATCTCTCTTACTTGGTTTGATTTCGAGCTTAATTGCGTGTCTGCAGATTAATGTTGCTCCTGAATTTGCAAATACACTTCAGGAGAAGACGACTAAATATCTCGAGAGTGCTTTCACTAAAGGAAAGCGATAAAAAGCGATGAAAAGCCACAAACAACTCGCAGGCTCGGCTAAACTCATTGGTGCGCATGCTCTTTAGAGGCATTTGAAGCGTTTTCAGTCGTTTTTGCGTATACGTGTGGACAGGCAAAAACGATTCGAAAACGCTACGTGTGGACGGAGAGATTTTGAAAAACGGAAAGAAACTTTTGCGTTTTCAAATGAAAACGGATAAGTGTAGACGGCGCCTTAATTTGTTTTTTAAAGTCCCGTATCCCGCGGGAAGACGCATAGTCTGACTGGTTCAGTGACACGCGACCTCGTGCTTTCCCTCTTGATTATACAAGATGGCGGCAAAATTTCTCCGAAGCATAAGGAAGAATTACAGCGTACAAGGTTTTAAGACAATGCAAGGCTTTCGTGGATGTGTAAAACCGTTTGATATTTTCCGCTTATTGCTGTTGGATTTTTGTTCTGGCACGTTTTGTGTTTTAGTAAGCTCGTGGTTTCAAGTGTTGGCTACTGAATGCAGTGAATGCCGGTGTGGTCGTACTTTTTAGACATTATGTTAAGATTATGTTTCTCCGTAAAAGCACTCAAAACACATACCTGAACAAACATTTAATAAACTGCATAGCTGATCTGACTACGTAATGAGCCTTGCAGTTTATTGTATGTTTGTTCACTGTTTTGGCTGATTAGGTCTCTTGCAGATCCTACGTATACCGTTAACAGCATTATCGTTTGCGGTCCTTTCAGATTTTACTTTTAGCCCGGAAAAGACCTGGTTGGGAATAGGGTGAAAAGAAGGGCTAGTTTTCCCTTGGCTCGCTTCGCTCGCTCGCGATCTTTCTTTTCTTTTTACTGCCTTTCTTTTCGTCCTATCCCCAACCAGAAGGGGATGAGAAATTTTCCTCTGCAAACAATTTTTTTTTAATTTATGCGCCTCTGCAATCATTTTTTTTTTTCCAAGAGCACCTTCCTGCAAACATTTTTTTTTTTCATTTTTTTACAGTGCTATCTTCTCTGGTGCTAAAAATAATTGAGATAAGCTATTTTTCGAAAAAATCAATAGGGCTATAGCCAATTATTTTGGCCACATACGCTCCTTGTAATTTATAGTTTGTTGTTCCTTTATACATGATTCACCGTTTTAATTCCTACGTAGCTACTGGCGCAAATAAAGGGCATACGACAGGAAATCAGGCAAAGGGAGTAGCAGGCTTTTTCGCGGTTCCACAGTACCGAAGTCCTGATCCTTTTTTGACGTTGTTCCCACAGGCCATCATACTCGTACCACCCGGCCTAGCTGTGGTGCCAGCGGTGAAGGCAGGCACATTGCCCTAGGTACTTGGTGTATCCCTGATCATAATGTATGGTACTTCATGTATCCCTTATTGTAATGTATTTAGATATATTGCAGTGTAATTTCGGGTCGGATTACAGTATCTAGGGTTGAAGCACTGATTTTAGTATTTAGGGTTAAGCATTGATTCCAGTATTTCCAGTGTATCGAAAGGGTTAGTTCTTTTGTCTTTTCAGGCCCTGCAATTTTTTCAATATTCTCATTCCCCCCCCCCCCCCACCCCACCCCCCCCCCCCCCCACCAGAAAAATAACGATCCGTCCCTTATCGATTTATTAACCGATGACGAAGACGAGCATTCTTTCAATGCTTGAATTAGCCCTTTTTTCCGCATCTGTCATTCTGGTTACTGTCGTGGCCAATGGAGTACGAGTTACTTTCAGCCGCCATTTTGTCTTCGAAACAACACACGCACATACGCAAAAAGGAGCAATTTAATTGGCTGATGTCACAGAACGTTGCGACACACGTTACAGGAAGCATGTTTCACTACGCAACGTTTGAATAATTCGTTGCAGCGTTGCGAGAATAGTTGCGAAAAGTAGAACCGAGTTCTACTTCTCGCAAGATTGCGGCAACAAAAAATTCCGAGAAATGTTTGTTGCAGGGTATATTACATAACATATCCTTTTGTTTTTTGGCGATTTTAATTGTAACGTTTTTCTTTTAGTCATTTTATTCCCTGAAGAAGTCAGGCCGTGCCTTGCGAAATATTGGATAGAATATACTTATAATCCCAGTTCTATGGTCCGCCATTCGTAAAAAAAAATCCGAGTACGAATGGCGGACCATACATTTAGCCTTGCTTTATTATTTTTTTCGTATTTATATTATACTAGGCAATTTTTCATGCAATTTGTGTTGCAGCAAAAATGCGAGACAAGTTGCACGAAGCATTGCTCTGTGTAATAGTGCCAATGTAAAATAGGCCATTTCCGAGTTACGTTACGCCTCGTTGCCAAAGCGAGGTTAGGTGCACAACCTTTCATATGAAAATGAGCTTTCATTCACATGCAAATGAAAACTCATTTTCATATGAAAGGTTTCGCACCTAGCCTCGC
Organism: Cladopsammia gracilis; assembly: GCA_022457155.1. Classification (NCBI taxonomy): domain Eukaryota; kingdom Metazoa; phylum Cnidaria; class Anthozoa; order Scleractinia; family Dendrophylliidae; genus Cladopsammia; species Cladopsammia gracilis. The sequence goes on from JAJGOT010000245.1 coordinate 829,650, forward strand.
TTTGATAGAGAGGCTAAAGGTAACTCGGAAATGGCCTATTGATTTGTGGTTTTGAACTTTATAATCCTTGAAAACAAGTCCAGTCCAATCGCTTGAAATTTCTTTCCGCGAGAAAGACTGGGCGCCAGTTTCCGAAGTCGTGGTTCAAAAGATTCTAAGACCTTGCAGCTTATAATATTTTGCTCCCACAAAGGTAAGAACAACTTAATATAAACATGTTTTTAGTTCGCCATTTATTTTCCTTCATGCAGATAGGAAGGATTTTACAGAAAAAATAATAGGAACCTGAAAATGCGACTAGTATAAACACGTTTGCTCCTTTCGATCTTTTACCAGCCATTTCTTTCCCTCATCCTCATCACCATTGTACCATCCTAATGGCTGTTATTTTGCTGTTGTACAGTTTTAGCTTGTGGACATTTTTCTGTATCGGGTGTAGGGTAATCGGCGAGCGCATCGTGCCGATCCTAGCTCGTTTCACTCGCCAATTTTTTTGAACCCAGTGAATACAGTTTCTCATCTGATCTCTCCCGGAGGCCGGGTGCGATGAGAAGCGGCTGTTACCAACGATTACCCGTCGATCTCGCTTGTATAAAGGAGACTGTTCACAAGCCTTTTTAAAGTTTAGACAGCTAAGTGCGATATAAGGGTATAATTATGCCATTTGATGGCCGTTTTGTTTTATTGGGATCAACGTTTTACGCTCGCTCGCAAGAACGGTCGGTATAAAGTTGCGAATATTTCATAAGGTCATCCGCGCTGACTGTCAGACCTTTCCACAGAATTTAGAATATAAAATCAAGCGAGGTTCCTTGCTGTAGTAAATGCCATTCAACCGGAATTTGCCGTATGTTTTTCAGACGGGTGATCGCGTTGTGTGACAAAGGGCAGATTTTCTTCTGTTACAGCAATACACGTGTTATGTTTCTGTTTCTTTCGTACCAGTCATCCTCACACTTAGTCTGAGTACTGGTTTGTTTTGGTTCGATGTCCGAACTTAATCGAACGATTGTGTTCGTTGATGTTCGACTGTTTTTTTTTTTTTTTTTTTTTTTTTTTTTGGCGGGGTGGGGGGAAGAAAAAAGAAAAGATTTAAAACACTGGCACCTCTCATTCATCAGTTAATATGTCATGATATGCCGTCATAAAAAAATGATTTGCATTGAGTCGTTTCCGTAACATATAAAGACGCTATATGGGGTATATTAAACTGTAACTCCCCCGCTTCTGCCGACTTTTGCTCCGAAGAAAAAAAAGGTGCCTGGTAGCAAGTTACGATAAATAACATTACCATGGTGAAAAATCTCGCTGTAAAATACACTTTGGTTTTCTTTTACCATGGTAAATGCGGTTCTACGTCAGAACTATTATTTACGGCGGTAAATGCTTTCCAATTCACTTTGCGGTTTTCATCTTGATTGGTTCATTTACCTCGAAGTCGAACCTTTATTACCATGGTGAATGTCATGGACGCTTTCTTGTGCTCAATTCTCAATTCCCCGCTCCCATTTAAAGGTAGCCGCATGGTTTAGGTCGGGAACTAAGGTCAGAATGACACACCGCTTTCGGTAGTCTCCCACGCAGCCGTTATTTGTCTCGTCACGCAATGCTCCTGGCCACGAGACAAATGACGGCTGCGTGGGAGACTACGCTTTCGGCGGCATTGTATTTCACTTCCCGCTGTGTCCAGATCGCTCAACCACGTATTTGACCATTCTAGCGATCAAAAGGCACAGAGGAGTCGCATTTGACTGTAATTTCTTCTAGTTTCAATAAACGGGCGTCTGCTAGGCATCAAGCGATCGTTTTGAAATTTGCATGAAATTTATCCTCAAGCCGTAAGCTGCATACAACAATAGCCGTGGTCACTCTACGCACTTTTAAAAATCAAACGGCGACTGAAACTGAAGCTTTTAAGTTTTTTTAATAGAATATTACTCTCACAACGTGATATATGTCCGGTTCTGTCATCAACGCATACGCCGAGAGGCGCCTATTGGGTAGCTACCTTGGGATTTGAATTTTCCAAAGCTATCGCTACCAAGGGATACTTTATTGTTCTCGTGACATATCCAAGCTCGAGACGATAGAATTCCCCCGAAGTAGGTTACATATGGAAAAATCGGTCGCACTTTATCCCCAAACAACTTCTTCTGTTTTCCTCTATAGAATCTTTTTTATCAATTAAGTTGTATAATTAGTGGCATTTGGCGACATAACATGGAAATCAAGCTATATGATGTGCCGCTGTGAAGGGTATGGTTTTCACTTTTCAGGCAGTTTAGTCTGGGATAGGGTATAGTAATCAAAAGATTTTTGGTCTAGAATGGGGTATCATTTTCCGTGCAACTGATCAGTTGCGTGAAGAATTTAGTATAGACAAGGTTTACTGGTAAATGGCATTTAAAAATCGGTACGGCGAAAAATACGGCATTTTTACTGATCACTGGTAACTAATAACAAAGAAAGCGTTCAAACATTTGGTCTAGGGTAGGGTAGGGTTTTTTGGTGTTTAGTCTAGAATAGGGTTGCAAATTGCAGCAAAAATGGTCTAGCATAGGTTAAGGCTATGTCTACACTATACCGGATAGCTTATCATGTCGACATGAAAAATACTCCGGCATGGTGTGAACAGAAACGACATAGAATTGAATATTTACTTCTTTTTCAGTGGGATTCAATCCTCGCTCCTAGTTGTTGAGTTCCGCTACGGTTCGGTTCGATTGCCTGTTCACACTGCCCCAGAGATTGGCACCAGAATCTATCCGATATGTGACGATTCACGTTCACGAGCGCCGCGTCGCAGCGAAGCTCCGGAACAAAAATCGTTCCGAAACTAGCGTTTCATGTGTGAACGAAAGGCCTATCCGGTATGGTTTTCGTGCCGGCGCAAGAGCTATCCGGTATAGTGTAGACATAGCCTAAGGGTCTCAGAGTCCCAGCGGCACACCCCCACGCAAAAATTTGCAGAGTACCTCCCCCCCCCCCCCCCCGGGCAGGCACTGTCCCTTTAAACTGGTTCGTGTAATGTACGTCATGACCTCTAGCCAAATATTTCCCCTCCCGCCCTCCCACTCAGTCAATAAGTACATAATTGTTTCTTCTTCGTTGTTTTTTCAAAGGTCCTTAACTCGTACCAGGCATTGTTTAGAGGAGTACGATGAAAGCAAGTAATGAGGGGTGTATTGGTATTTCCAGTGGAAGTAGTGTTAAATCTAGAGGAACACAGACCAAGTCGAATAAAAAGCCCTTTTTTGAATGCAAGTACTGTGGTAATTGCTACGAGAGTAAACTGTGTATTATCGAACACGAAAAAATACACCAGGAAAATAACCTTTTCCAATGCAGCCAGTGTGATAAAAGTTTTACCACAGCAAAATATCTACATCAACATAACACAAGAATCCATGGGAAGAAACGCTTTGAGTGTGAACGATGCAACAAATGGTTTGGACAGTTAGGAATTCTAGAGCGCCATAAAAAATTTTATCACGGAGTTAAATCTTTTAAATGCGATCAATGCGGCAAAAGTTATTGTGATGCGGCGGGTCTGAAGCGACACAAAAGAATTCACACTGGGGAGAAACCTCATGAATGCAGCCAGTGTCACAAGCGTTTTACTCAGGGCAATCATCTTAAAATACATCAACGGACACACGACGGAGAGAGGCCTTTTCAGTGCAACCAGTGTGACAAACGTTTTCGACAGTCATCACATCTCATGCAACATAAAAGAACACACAGCGGAGAAAAACCTTTTAAATGCGACATCTGTGACAAGTGCTTTACTCTGAGTGGAGATAGGAACAGACACAAACGTAAGTACCACGTGGAGACGTCAACCATGTGCGAGCCACAGACCAATACTTTGAGTGTCACTGTCCATGAACTTTAAAAGGTCACTCTACCACAATACACTCAATTACAATATAAGAACCTTTTTTATAAGAACGTCGAGGTTCACATTGGCCAGAGTTTTAAGAGTGCGCTAAGAAAGCATCCAGGCTGAAATGTAGTTAAGAACGTCTTCACTGGTTTACCATTTTACCGAATGTTAACGATGAGCTAAAAAACGTATACAAGTTTTTCCTCATGATTGTATAATACTGAAGTATGTCTTATAAGTGACAAATTTGTAGAACTGCGCCTATTTTTCTTTCTTCTTATTCAGAACAATAGTTTACTGAAACACTGTACCATTCATCCTAAGAACGTGCTAAGAACGTTTTCAGGCTCAAATCCTCCCCCCACCCCCCCCCCCCCCAAAAAAAAAAGGACAAAAGAAAAAATAAAACTGAATGAGAACAGTCCCAGTTCATCCTCAGCCCAAAAATTAGACGTTATAAGAAAAAGAGTGTCTTAAGGAGTCAATCAGGAGTAAATCTATTATATAATGTACGCTGGAGAATAGATTTACATTGAAAGCGCTGGTTGGACATTACTTTAACAAGACAGAACTGTGCTCAAACGTATAACAAAACAAACGGTTGTTTTTTCTGAACCTATAATGAATATGAATCTTCAAATTATGTAACTGCTTAAAAGCATAGTTTTATGCAGGACTGCAGTAGCTTTATATTGCTTGATTTCAAGAGTTCTTTGATATAACCCGAATACAGTAATAAATTATGTTACAGTTTTGTTTAGCGAGCTTCGTTTAATTGCAAAATTGATCCCAAAAAGATAAGCAAAGATGTTAGCATAGTTTTATGCAGTAGTGGAGCTTGTTATCGTTTGATTTCAAGCGTTCTCTAATCGTGAATCTGAGTAAAGTTATAATTTTTGTTATAGTTTTGTTTAGAGAGCTTCTTTATTGCAAAATAGATCTGTGAACGGGTTGCAAGGATGTTGATTTGATTTGTTGTCGGTTGTGATTTTCTGTCCAGTAAATTGTTAGTCGCTAAATTATCTATAACAAAAAGTGGAACTTCTTAACTTTATTGCCAAGATTGCCAATATTAATTATGTTAAGTTATTCCTTCAGTTTGGTTACGAAGCTCTCTACAGTTTCATTTTAAAAAAGATTTCAATCACGCGATGGAAAAGTCATCATTTTTTAAATCTTTGTCAAGTAGACTATTTCGCCTTCTTGAATAAAACAGAAAAATTAACTGAGTTTATGCCATGGAAACTTGTATTGCTCTTTTCAAGTAATATTAAAAAAACCAAGCTCGATAATCTAGAAATTCACTTAAATGTGTATGAAAAAGGGAACAAAGTTCAATTGTACTCGCGGTACTTTGACTCGTTTGTAGCGAAAATCGCGTGGTCCTCCTTTGTCTCGCAATGCCTTATGGGACTTGAACGCGCAGAAACGATCGCGCGTGTACCAACACTGGAAAGGATTCAAGTTTTCCAACCCACAAGAGGATTACTTCCCTAGTTTCTCAGAACAGGAACAGGCAGGAAGTCAGAAGTCTCGAATATCGTCTATTGTATTAAACGCTTGTATTTTTCCGTGATCTGAGAAGACCCCGTCGGACACAATTTTCCCGTTACATGTTGCAACATAACCCCGAGACCAATTTCGCAAACAGTTGGTTTAATTCCTCTTCCAACAGAGAATGCTAATTTGTCAGTATTTATATTTAAAGGCTCTCTAGAGACCGTTATTCTTTGCACACCTTGTGCTTAATCAAGCGTCGCAAGATTAGCCGTCCACTTTCCGGAATTAAAAAAAAAATTGACCCAAGGCTATGAAACGTGTTTGAAGGATTGCTCTTGCCATGGGAACTTAAAATTCATATTTTCACGAGAACCCATCAATAATATTTTCCACTTTTGTCGAGTTAATGCTTTTGTTTCAGAGAAGTCACATAAATGACCATCAATAAATATCTGGATTTATTTGCTAAGTCCATTCTTCGTTCAGTTGCCTGGCATAGCGCCAATGAATCAAGACTTCAAGTCGTGTTTACACATTGTTTTTAAAACATTGTTTTAATATGTCAGTACATTTAACTAGAATTAAATTGCCCCAATGAGTAATAAACGGGAGTGTCGTCATAAGCGCGTTGCATAACATTTTTAAATTAAATTTACATTAATGATTGAATCGCTGCGTGACAAGTTATAATCGCGCTTTTAACTTCCGTTCATGACAAATGACGCAAATGGCCATGCGTTCTTCTAAGAAACTGAAGAAACCGCGGAAAATCTCTCTGATTCTCTTCATTTTCCTTGGTGCGCTAGCAACAAATGACAAGATTTATAAATGCTGTCAGCGTTTCAAAATTCTCAGTGTAATACTTTCAAATTTAAAATTTAAAATGGCCTCAATTAGCACTGACAGAACTAATCACTTCCCGTCCGTCGAACGTCGCTCTGCGCAAAATGGAACAGAAGATAAAACGCGTCCCAAGCAATTTAATCAGGTAAGTCAAGAGATTTCAAATTGACTGAACGGTAGGTTATAAATTAGTTCGACAATCCACTTCACGAGGTTACTGTTTTGCTTATAATATAACAAACCTGATTTTAAATATTCTAAAGAGTAATACCGACTCATTTGAGAGTTTGTTCAGACTAGCAGGCTTTTCGTTTACTATAATAAAGCTGACAGATTCTGGCTGTAATAGACCCTCAATACAACGAGTTAAGGGACGTAAAGTCGGTTCGAAGCATTGGCGTGATCTAATGCAAATTCAGTAAACTGTATTACTCGAGCTTTACGTTTATAAGTACTTTATCGATGTTTCGCTTTCAATCTGCTTAAGCTTTTATAATGACTTCTAGGTCAGACTTCTTATTAAGATTCGCAAAGTTCTGCAAAATAAAGTTATCTTGTTCAGTGAAAGCCCAAGATCTTACCAAAGAAGGAAATAAAAATATCTTTGTAGTGGTAAACATTGATAGTTCACAATTGAAATATTGTCTCGCTTTTGAATGCCGAAAGTCGAACGAATTGAAATTGTTGTTATAGATTCTCTGGTTAGTCAAAGAAATGCCTTGAGAGAAGATATCTTTTTAAATTTATCATTTCCCTGTATTTCAGCATGTGTAATCTGAAATATTTTGAATATGTTATAATTACTGCAATTTTTGTAAAACGTTTACACATCACTGAATTAAAAAAACGTTTTGTATTTGCAATTTCTTACATGTAAATATTGATTTTCCAAAGCAAAATGGGTAACCAGAAACGTTATCAGAATATCGGGGAATACTTATGCTTTTCACTGAAAATGTTCTTTCCGCCCAAAGATCAACGAAGACATGAAGGCTAACCTCTTCAGTTTTGCATGTTAAATGCTGTTGGTTACAATTAGAAGACAAAGAAACTTTCACGTCTCTCTGAGCGTATTGTAGTGTCGGACTCCGTTCGCATCGGCACGAAATCGTAAAATTACAAAAGACTTTATACAAAGTGCATTTGTTTTAATTGAATCATTTGTGACGTCACAGGAATGCGTTTCAGAAAAGACGTGGTTTTACTATCTTCCTTTGTCGAAAAGGAACTACTTAACAATAAAGCAATATTTTCTAATTTCATTACATTCTTTTTTTATATATAAACATAGGAAACTTTTTTATAAGAACGTTGAGGCTAAGATTGGTCAGAACTTTAAGAACGTGCCGACAAAATATCCAGGTTGAAATTTAGTTCAGAACGTCTCTATTTACCATATTAACAATGAGCTAAAAAAAAAATATTTTTCCACTGTCTATTATAACAAGCATTCATGTGTAATAATTAGCAAATTTGTATAATTTGGCCTTTATTTAATTCTTCTTATTCAGAAATATGATGCACTGAAATACTGCACCATTTATCATAAGAAACGTGCTAAGAACGTTTTCATGCTCAGAGTCTAAACATTGGACGTTGTTATATAAAAAGAGTGTATTATTGTTATTATCTTATCTTTTGGTTTATTATTTGGTTTAATCATTTCCTAATTCTTATTCAAGAGTTTATGGTACATTTTGCGGCCTCCGAACGACAGCGAATCCCTTTTGCCCCGTCTATTACTTAACATCTTTGAAATTTGAAGCTAACTTAGCCCTTTAATAGAACACACAACATTAGAGAAGTTGTCAAATTAAAATAGCTGTCAGTGCTGTCGTGTACTTTAACAAAAACACTTGTGAGTTCTTTACGTTACTGTAGTAACGCACAATTTTGATTAAATACACCTAGACCTATCAAACATACTTCCCCTTCCCCTATTTCGCATTCCTTTTATTGCAACAACATTGAAAGGTGGGGGGGCATGGAGCAACCATTTATATATCATCCAACACACAGGCGGTTCCAAGGTTTTGATAGAAATTCAATCATTGTCAGAAGTCGTTGGAACATATCCTTCCCCTTCTTCTATTTCAATGTTGGATCACACATTGGACGCGCGTCGATTCATTCCTTTTTTCCAAAAACATTGAAAGGCGGGGAGGGAGGGGAACCACCATTTATACACCATCCAAAACACAGTGTTCCACGAGGGGTCGTAAGGGTTTGCGGTGATGCGGTTTTGCGATATTTTTTATGCGGTTTTGCGGTAATTTTAATTTTAACCCGCGGTATTGCGGTTTTACAAAACTACCTGGTTTGCGGTTTTCATGTAGTTTGATGAATTTCGATGCGGTATTGCGGTTTTGACGTTTATTCTGCGCGGTTTTGCGGTTTTCGGACCCTCCTTACGCCCCCCTCTTCCACCGTTTTGATAGAAATTGTAGGTCACGAAATATTAATACAGTGTTTGTATGAAAAAAACGGAATTCGATATCAAATAATTTTCGTCATATTTGATATCTGAGAAATTTATGAGTGGTTAACCTAAGATACAAGCTAAAATAACTTTTTGTTAAATTTTGAGCGATGTATCTGGGCTGCAAGGCGTGTAATCGCGTTTAGACTTTTCAATACATTTGTGTATATAAACTTTGGCAAGTTTTACAGATAATTGTATGAAAAAATAAATTTAAACGCCATTGCACGCTTTATAGTCCCGGGTACATCTGTTAAATTTTGTAAGAAAAATACATGTATTTTGTCCATTATCTCGGGTTTATTTTTCATCAACTTTTCAAATATCAAACTTGACGGAAAATATTTGATATTGGATTCCGGTTGTTCTCCATACAAACACTGCATTATGAGACCTATTTGAGGGCTGCTTTTTTGCCCATTTTCAAAAATAGCAGATTTTACTCCGAAAAGATCTTTACAAGCTCAAAGAGAGCGTAAAATTACTAGGTTTGCACAAGACATCATAAAAATTCAAAAATCTAAACTACGCATCCTACAAAGCTGTTTCTTGTATGGTATGTTGATACTAGTGTTTTGTTTCAGATAAAGTCAAGGGGTGTTATTCGGGATTCTTTGTACTGAAGTCCCACTTGACTCACAATTTTAATTATATGTTTGGTTATATATATCGAAGCATGTGCATTTTTAAAATAAGACCAACTCTAACTTAAACTCAGACTTAAATTATTACTCCCCGCAAATAGCTCTGACTAATTCCTCGTTAATAAAGAGATCGAGCTTATCATTCAAATGTAGTTTAAAAAGAGTGAAAACGTCAAGCAAAATTGCATTTCAATGAAATGCTCCATCTTTTAACTGCCGAGGAGTTAGTCAGAGCTATTTACAGGGAGTAATAATTTAAGTCTTAGGAAACTTTCTGTGGTAATTTAGTGATAATTTGTAAGACCTATGGAATGTTTTTGACCGCTTATATTTCATACGTGAAAAAACACGCGTTAAAAATGTTTTAGCAATTTATTCAAAATCGAACAGTTTAATTCATTTGTTTGAAATTTTCCCATTTAGTGTGCAAGATTAGCGCATTTATTCGCTTGTCGCGGGTAGCCTCAAAATCGAAGGATAATTAGGGAAAACTCTTTTTCGCCATGTTTGTTTACCGTTGCTATGGAAACGCTGATTAGCATAAAAAGAGCATCGCCCAAAACTTTCATCCAAGCCCAACATCTGTTATCAAATTCAGATTCCTTGAGCTAAAGTAAGATTATGTATTAGCGCATTCAAAAAGGGAAGTGTGACCCAAAAAAAAAACTACTTGGAGCCACCTTAAATGTCCAAGGAAAAATGGAAAGTTACAAACCCAACAATAACAAAAAGAGGAACAAAAAATAAGGTGCTGGTGTCTGTCAGAACATGGCTGCGACCGATACGTTATTTCCCACGATCACAATTTTTATTATCAAAGTGTTGACTACTAAATTTTACAAAAGTCATTTTGCTTCCTGTCGGTGACAGCCGCGCAGAAGTTTGTAGATCTGTCATTCTGAATAAGTCAATATATTCTGGAATTTTCCCAAACAGAATAGTACAAATAAGCGATGTTTAATAAAGCTTGTGTCACATTTTATCCCGTACAGCCCTCTGGAGGAAAGGATTCATGGATATACTCCACGTTTAAGAAACGAACATGTAGTCAATTCATCCCCTCCAAGAAGGAGATAAGACGGTGAGTATTGTTATTCTTGTCATAACAGAAAATATATGGGTGCCGATCAACCGGTCAACCCCAGGGCTTCTGGACTTAGGTGGTTTAAGGGAGAGTATCTTAATTAACTACAAAGCTATTACAAAGGAAAACTTCAATTCTGTCTTGCTTTGGTTTCGTGACTTCAGCGGACATTAGAATTAGTAACGTTTGTTCCCTAACCCCCCACCGGGTTGCCCTTCAAATTCATTGTTCCAGCTATTTATTCTATATTTGGTGTGTCACCTGACCAGAACTAAAAATAGCTCAAAACGGAGATAGAGTTCATCCTCAGTTATAGGACGTCAGTATCAATAACTTGTAGCATGCGTACACCATTTAAAAAAAAAAAAATATATATATATATATATATATATATATTAAGGTGTTCTAAAGGAGAAATCATCGCACGTTTTCGTAAGTAGATCTCCATGGTATAGAATTTGTAGCCTGTTCCAGGCTCCGAGATAGTGGGGAAAGCGCGAAGTAAAAAAAAGAGGAAAAAATCGCGGGGGAACTGCTGGAGTGACAGTTCCCCCGCGATTTTTCCCTTTTTTTTTTTTTTTTTTTTTTTTTTCGAGCGTTCCCCACTATCTCGGAGCCTGGAACAGGCTATAGAATTTGCGAAACATAAAACTGTCAATGATCCACCCAAAATAATATTTCTGGTAATTAATTTGCCTTCGAGGCCTTCTTTCCACGTGTTTTGCTTCATTTAGCAGTAACCTTGTTGTTAAGATCCTCCTTCCCTCCTTTCTTTTAGGAAATTATTATTGGCCAGATCTAGAGGGAAGGGAACTTAAAAGTACTCTCAGTTCGCTATGGCCAATAATAATGTTTAAATGTCCCATTCCAATATCACGTTAAAAGATGAAATTAAACCAGACCATATACATTCTCGTGGAAAGGATGTAACATGCATTTTGTCTCTAGCAATTCAGTCTTGCCTTTTTAATACCCTCACGCTTGTTGTACATATAATCTTCAGGTGTTTTCCCAGTAATCAGAGTCCAAGGTTGTCCGACGGATTGAATTAGCCTCTGAGCCATAAGGATCATTGGTGCAGTCGCGACTTAGAGTCTGTAAAGTCAATTGACCATCCCGAGTCGTTTTTCTTATTTAGGTGCTGTTGTGGTCGCCTGGACAACGATCACCAACCTGAAGCGACGCTTCATATCCCATCCAGTGAACTCACGTGGGATGTTAACAGGCATACTATCGAAGAACCAACGGATGCTTATGGCGAACTGGAATTTACTGGCGCTGGACAAACAAGCAGAGCTAAGGTAAGCTTATCTGCTTATGGTCCCCGCAATGGTCTTCCCCATGGTCAATCACCGGATGTATTCCATATCACGTACACGCAGTTGGATACCCAATGGAACACTACAGAAAAATCTGTAGTTATTTTCATTTGGTATCTCAATTATAAACTGTCCATGATATAAAAATGACATAATTGCTTGAGTACTTGTGAAATTTATGATGAATACGAGACTGAGTAGGAGAATGACTTTCGAATTTCAAATCAGCTACGTTCCAAAATCGACGCTCCTTTCTGTTTCTTAGCATTTTTAAACTTTGAGTCTCTAGGAAAAACTCTTGTTTGACACGGAGTAATCCAAAGCCCGCAGTAAGGTACGTTTGAAATTCGTGCTACATACTATTTCCCATTCTTACTGATATATTCAAATTCGGCACGAGAACCCGGCGCACTATAAGTTGGCGGGTCAACGACAGCCAGTGTTGATGACCATCTTTGCTGTTTGATGCGACAATAAATTTGAATTTGTTTATTCAAAATTAAATAGATTCGTTCAGAGTTAGAAATGATGACAACAGAAAACAAATATAGCGCGAGACTAATTTGAAGTGAACTAGTACTAAAAGCGTTACTCTACCTATTTTATAGCTTTACACTGTGTTAGTATTTTATGTATATTTATATTACTCTTATTTTAATTAATTAGGAATACAGTAAAAACCCGCATACAAGAACATGTGGATTAAGAACACCCAGGCTGAAATTTGATAAAAAAGGAGCATTTATATAAGAACACATTCAGACTGAAAATTGAAAATTGTTCTTATATATAAAAACTCTTCCCTTTTCAGTTTAATAGAACAAACAGTGTCTGTAGCTTTACTGTGGTATTGCACTAAGATCTCTGTATAAATGCTAGTAATTTCACTTGCTGTGAAAAGCAAATGTAGAACAACCTCCACGTGGCCAAGCCTCCATAGTTCTAATCCCTGAGGAAGACTAGCGGATGCCAGTCGAAAGCTCGGTTGTGCAATTTATTTTCTAATGTTGTGTCTCAAGTTTAATTTTCTCTCAAAGTTATGTATTTCATCATAGTTAGTAAATCCCTTACATTTTTTTAGAAGTAAAAAATTAAGAACACTTAAGAACACTTTCAGGCTGATTTCACCTAAAATGCCCGATATATAAGAACCCAATCAGCCTAAACCCCGAAAATGGGTGTTCTTGTATGCGGGTTTTTACTGTAACTATCCCATTAAAATTATAACCTTTAGTGTAAACTAGACTAATGACTGCAATGCTTTAGTAAATAAACCATCTAGAGTGGTTATAAATTGAGTGTAGTAAAACCAAAACCTTATATTGCAGACAATGCAATGAACCAATCAGAACTCGTAGGAAATACATATAGCCGGTGCCAAGCGCGGGAAAATGCGTGCGAGCAAATCACGATTGGCTTATATTTCTGATTGGTTGAGTTAGTGGCACGAGATTTTTTTTAGCCAATCGCAAAGCGTAGCAATGCAAAACTGAAGCAATCACAAAATTACTTCCGACACTCAATTGAAAACCGCTCTATCTCAGAATAGAACTTTGGTTTCTGTTTCTAGTTCATTCGCATTTCTCATGATACTGATCCTGAGAAGGTACTGCGCCTCTTAAGACAAGAATGGAGGTTGGAGTTACCCAAACTGCTCATCTCTGTGACAGGGGGAGCAAAGAGCTTTCTCCTGCATCCAAAGCTGAAAAACGTGCTTCGACAGGGACTGTTAAAGGTGATTATACCTTAAAAAGTATTTTCTATTAATATATAACCTTAGATTAAAACAGGGCTTGATATAATGTTCTGCATTACCTACAGATGTATATCGTGACTGTAAATCACACAATATGTATCGCAAAGTACAAGTATTGTACTCGATGTACCGTCTTGATTTAAATCACAGGGCTCTAAGAATCATCTCGTCAATATCAAACAACGTAAGGTTAAGTCCACAGACAGGTTAAACCATCACGAGCTTGAGTAACCTATGTCAACTCTTGAAGACTTGAAGACAGTTCTATTCACTTAGATTTAAAAGCGAAACAAAGTCTTGAGAATATGAGTACGCCTGAATTACAATGAAGCAAACTCCTTTTAGCCTCTCTATAATTATGATTACTGAGTCTCAGAGAAAATATCTGTGAGGTGTCTGGGATGTGAAGAACGTAGGTAGTTGAATGAATGAACGGATCATGGGTGCATGAATTGCTGGCCTTTAGGGCCTGGTAAAACTAGGAAACATTGTTGCGAAAACAACAAACTCGGAAACATTCATTTCGGAAGCAAAATTTGCGTCTGGTAAGGAAGAATGTTTTTTACTTGATTCAATAACATTTCCTTGCGTCTAGGAACAAGATTTGCGTCCACAACAAATGTTTCTCGTGCGCCTAAACTGGGAAACATTTACGTCTTCAACAATGTTTCCTAGTTTAGCCATGCTCTTATATTATCCACAGGCAGCCCAGACCACAGGCGCTTGGATTATCACTGGTGGCACAAACACTGGTGTGATGCGTCACGTGGGAGAAGCTGTCAAAGGTCACACTGTCATGTCACGTGGAGCACAACTGTCGAAAGACAAAGCTTCCCAGCTGCACTTGATTGGAATCGCCACTTGGGGCATTGTGGACCACAGGTCGGATTTGATAGATAGCAAGGTACGAGTCATGCCGGTGCTTTTGTAAAACTATGCGTCCACGTAAAATGACATGTACTTCTGTGAATGTTTTTTTTTTGTTTAAATTTTCTGAACCCATGTTAAAATGAGCATTCTGAATAACCATGAAAAGGATGCTGAAGTAAAATGCAAATCAAAAGGCCAGCCATATCTTTCTTATAGAAAGTGCAAACAAGTAACCAGTGGTTTGAAATCTGTCTCTCCTCTTCCATTCACGTTAGCATGTTATTTTTGTTATAGCCAAGTTACCTTAAAACGTGGATTTGCCTTTTTACAAGAAAAGTGTAACCATTCTTCGGCATTTCAGGACTGTTTGGACGTTGTCGGGTAAAAAATACAAACTATGAACGATACAACCGAATATGGTTTTCTGGGAAGCGGAAAGAAAATTCGTGTGTTCTCAGATAAATTGCACGTTATTATAACAAAGTATGCCCAGAATAATTCTTGGAGAATCTTGCCATGTTCCCAGTATTACATTGTGTCACATCATTCATGGTTTGCGTTTTTTTTCCTGACAAAGTTTCTTCAATTAGTTGTATCCCTGATAAGCTTTCAAATAAAACATCGGAGGAATTTTTTACTGGATTATGATACAACTTAATATGTCTTGACATGTGCTTTTTAACACAGGGCGTGGGCACGTATCACATGACTTCCAGTTTATTGTCTGAGGGAGCGTGCTTGGATAACAACCATTCACATTTCATCCTTGTGGATGATGGGAGAGAAGGAAAGTATGGAGGAGAAATCCCATTTCGTGCCAGTCTTCAAAACTGCATAACAACAAAAAAGATCTCCAGAAGTGAGTAAATGAATCTAAATAGCAGGCCACATATCTCTGTTGTTCATCTGAGATGAGTGGCTTTCGAGCGTTTAGACTTTTGGTAGAACGAAAACGCAAACTTACATTCATTTATCGAATTTTAGTATGCTTTCATTTCTTCCGCTATTGTTGTTTGGTTGATTTCCTATATATAAATATAATTTGTCCAAAATGGCAGAATTGTCCAAGGTAACTGCCATGGTTTTAACTTCTCACAAGTAAGCCATTTTAGAACTACCTCCCGTAATATATATGTATATAATATATATCTATGGCAGGTGGTACGAGCAGGCGGCTATACATGTTCTTCGCCATCCCTTCTGATCCGCGGCCGCATTTCGCAACCCCAACTTCATTTAGTTGGACATCTCGGTTAAAAATGGTACTGGCAATATATTGTTCGTATGTTCTTCTGTGATGTCTTGTACTATTGCTATGTTTGGGTTGGTAAAGGACATGTTGTTGAATTACTAGATCTATTGCTGGCCTTCTTATGCAGTGTCCTACCCATTTTAACCTCAGGCATGTTAAGGCATGGTTTGAAGCCTAATTTGCATAAAATCTGAAAAAAATCTTAACTTTGCGATAATTTACCTTAACAATCTCAAACTTGGCAAGAGTATAAAACGTAATGACTTGAACTCGTTTTTTCCTCAAAGTGTCGAACTTTTGAGTCACGTGACCTGTAAATTATAATTAAAGGGAAATAATATTCGGAGTAAAATGGGGAACACAAAATGAAATATAAGTAAACGTTATTGGGTATCGATCTTTTACATCTAAAAAGCTTTTCATGAATTAGCCTTTTAATCGTGTCCATGTTAAATAGGAACGCTGCAATTAACGAAAATAGGTCACGTGATTAAATAAAAAGCTTAATATCTTCTAATAGAAATAACAGATACAACCATACAAGGCTAATTCATGATCAGGTTTTAGGATTTAAAAGTATAAGACCTAAAAAGACTTAATTATATTTCGTTTTGTGTTCCTCATTTTACTCTGAATATTTTGGTCGTTAAATATCATTTACAGGTCACGTGACCCAAATATTCGACACTTTAAGCTAAGAATGAGTTAAGGTCATCAAGTTTTATACGGTTGCTAAGTTTGAGCGTGTTACGGCAAATTTCCGAAAAGTTATCATTGTTTTCAGATTTTATGCAAATTAGGCTTAAAACCATGCCTTAACATGCCTGAGACTGCCTTTGCTTGATAATTAATAAGAGAGGTCGTTTGTGGACTGCATTATAGATACTCTTGCTTTTTTAATGTCAATCATTATTCTAAGACAAGAGGATACCTGTGTGTGATTCAACTATCGACTCATAAAATTCGGCACAGTAAAGATACAAAAAAACCTGATGTTGCAACGATTTCAGCCCTTCTGTAGTCAAACTTGTCGCGCAATTTTCGCAACACTGAGCTAGAAATGGTTGTATAAAACTACACAGTATAAGACCGCCATTTATGTTTACGTACTGTTGTTTTCCCAAGCTGTTGTTTTAAAGGAGTAACATAACCTGTTAGTGCAAGTGGCCTAGTACTTCAGGTGTTAATACTTCAAGTGTTTATTATATACCCGGCCTGTAGTTTCTTATAAGATAAGATAAAAGATAAGATAAGAACTTTATTAACGTTTCAAAATCGCTAGCATACGATGTACACTAATTGAGGACACCTAACTGCACTGTAACTACAATAATAGTCTAATAATAATCTAATAATAATCTAATAATTAATCTAATAATTAATTAATAATAAACTAATAATAATCTAATAATAATCTAATAATAATCTAATAATAATCTAATAATTAATCTAATAATTAATCTTATCAAATAGAACCATGCATTTTACTTACTGGTGGTGTTGTTTTATTCCTGTTTCTCAGGCAAATCACATGGTATCCCTGTGGTACTGCTAGTCCTTGAGGGAGGTCCAAACACTATTCTTACTGTGCTGGAATCCGTAACAAGCAATCCAGCTGTGCCTGTCGTCATTGCTGAGGGCAGCGGTAGAGCTGCTGATATATTGGCGCATGCACATAGCCTGGTTACTACAAACGACGGGTCTGTACTACAATTTTACTTGCTCGATCTGAGTGGAGAGGCAAACTTATCGAAATAAATAACTCATTTGATTCGTTAGCATTCCAAAACGTAAAAAACGTAGCCTGCTCCGATACTTTCATACATTTAGGCCCCGTCCACACGTATCCGTTTTCGTTTGAAAACGCAAAAGTTTCTTTCCGTTTTTCAAAATCTCTCCGTCCACACGTAGCGTTTTCGAGTCATTTTTGCCTGTCCACAAGTATACGCAAAAACGACTGAAAACGCTTCAAATGCCTTTAAAGAGCATGCGCACCACTGAGTTTAGCCGAGCCTGCGAGTTGTTTGTTTATCGCTTCTGTTAGTCTTCGGAAAAAAGCATTCAAAAATGTCGAAAACTCAACGAAAGAGCGACTGTTTTGTTTGGACAGATGGCGAGGTTGAACTTCTACTCCAAGTAACAAAAGATTACAAGGCGTCAAAGAGCATGAAGAACGTGGATTGGGAATCATGTCAGACGAAATATTCCGATATTTTAAACTTGTTTAATGAACAATATCCTTCTCCAGAAGATGCTGAGAAACTTGCGAAGGAGTACCCACACAAGAAAGAAGAGTTAACAAAGGTTATGTTAACCTCTAAGCTTAATGCAATCAGAACTGACTGAAACAAACGCATGCGCAGTGAACTGTATTCAACCTCTTGACGTCATCGTTTGACGTCATCGTTTTCGTCATCGTTTGACGTCATTGTTTTCAGGTGTCCACACGAGAACGCGAAACACCGTTTTCAAAAGTTTCCACTTTGGAAAGCGTTTTCAAAAGTTTCTGTTTTCGGTGACCGTTTTCATCGGCTAACTGTGGACGGGAAGCAAAAACGGAAAGAAACTTTTGCGTTTTCAAACGAAATCGGATACGTGTAGACGGGGCCTTAGTTTTTGTGGATCTTGTTTCGTCCACTAAATGACATATGAAATAAACGCATAGTTATCAGACGCTCACGTTCTGTCTGTACCTGGTATATCTTTTTTCACAAATAGAAGGCTTAAAGTACAAGATATTTGTATTACAAAATAACTAAAAAAAAGTTCGGGAAGCAGCATCATACCAAACTGACATTGTAATAGTTTCTAGATTTTAGTTTACTGGCTTTCTCTTTATTATACACAGCAATTTTTTTAACGCGTGTGGTTATAATACAGTCACAAATTCTCCTAAGGGACAAATTGTCCAAACTGATTCCAGATATTTCCAAGGTAGCTACCATGATTTTTTTTTACCTCACCCAAGCATTGACTGACCACCTCCCGTAAACCACCGTTAATGCATAGAAGAAGATCCCCTTGTTTGATTTAACTACCGACCCAGAAAATGCGGCACACTAAATACACAAAAAACCCTGATGTTTTCGAACGATTCACGCAACACTGATCTAGAAATGGTTGCACAAAACTACACAGTGTAAGACTGCCATGACCAACAACTGTTGTGTGACAGGTAACGAATAGATTAACTATCTGTTTACACAAATCTTAACAGTTCTTTCTAAGAAGTTTTTTTTTTTTCATTTTTGATTTTTATCTCAGCACTGACATGGAGGACATGACTGAAGTTGTTGAACACCAGCAGCTTCTTATGAGAATTCAAAAAGCCTTTCCGGAATGCAACGAGGAAAAATGTATTTCTCTTTACCACAATGTACTTAAATGTGTGGGAAACAAAAGATACGTAAGTTGAGAAAACTATATTTGTCGTTTTTCTGCAAGTTTAGCGAGGAATGCAACTTAATACCAGTTGTTACATCGCACACCTAGCAATGATGTGCTAACATAATCGCGTTAGGACAGACCAAAACTCCAAACAGATTGATGCGAATGCAAGATTTACCTGGTCTGAGGCATTGGTCACACTTCGGACTCCCCCCAGGAAGAGGTATCAATATCTTAACAACAACAACAACAACAATTTATTTAACAAGAAACAACAACAACAATGTATACTTAGTATAATAATGAAAGAGTTGACTGATTTGTTTGCCCTGCAAATAGCTGGAAAGCTAATCGGGGCGGGGCAAAACAAGTACATGAAAAATACAAATATCTACAAAATCAAAAACCTTATACTATTGAAAAGCCTTGCAGATTGCACATAATAATGAATAAAAACACAGAAGTTAAGTGATCTAATTGAATTAAGACAAGGATTCTCTGACTATAGTAAGTGTATCTATGTACTTATACTTTATTAATAATCATGAAGATTTAAAACAACCCATGTCACATTCTGTCTTATGTTTCGGCTCATTACCCTAAGAGGTACCGCGAGGTACCGCGATAATTCTAACGGTGGTCCGATTTGAAATATTAGAACCCTAAGTGATACCCTGAATCCACACATTTTACGACGATCACCCCCGTCATTTTTATATTGGAGTCTCCCTGGGGTTTCACATCGCTATATCAGATAGGTTTTGTGCAGGAAAGGAAAACCTCATCGGTCAAATATGCCTTTTTCAAACATGATGAAACGCTGATTTCGGGACGATTTTTGTGCCAAAGCGGCAAAGCGGTGTAAAGCTGCAACGCTGTGATTTTGAACTCGTGAAGTAAAACACTTTGCAACGGATTGTATTTTGTAAATTCGCTATAACAGTGTCCCAGTCATAATTGTGTGAACAAAAGCCTAAGAGTTTTTTAATGCACGCAGGACAATGCACGGGTTAGTATACATTCCTATCATTGACAAATCCATTGTAATTTTCGATGTCTTTCAAAAAATTAAAGAAAATCGTTCTGTTTTTGAAAATGTTTTTTTTCCTCCTTTATTCCCACCTTTGCACAATTGTAGTATAAATGTGAACCAAACTCCACTAGATAGCAGACTGACCCAGACTAAGATGCTCGTGAAGAAAAAAGCGCGTTCAGTCAGTGACCCGCCAGTAGCTGTTGTATTTTCTAAATGATTTACTTGTTTCTAGATAACAATATTTCGTATGGACGAGGATGGTATCGAAATCGACAGAGCGATACTGAGAGCTCTTCTGAAAGGTTTGGAAATGCTTCTGTTCTATTTCACATTTAATGAATTATGTCGAATTAAGGGAAAAGGCCTTTGTGACAGGCCGTTTAATTTGTGCACTTTGGCTTTCTTTGAACAACTTTGCATTCTAAATAATCTTTGTCGAATTTTGTAACGACAACACCCGAATAATAAAATTATAAAATACTATTTCGCATTTGAAAGCATTGTTTATTGCAAAATGCCACAGTTATTGTACAATGCGACAGTTATTACTTTTCACGGCAACCATGTTGGATGGCAGAACAATGAAATTTCCATCCTTTGAGGGTATAAACTCTATTCAAGAAAGGACAAAGAGTAAGAGAGGCCATCACCCATACATGCCCTATTCCATAGGTAATCTGTCTCAAGTTATTTTTAGACCGGCACCAAGGCTGTAGAGATCCCAAGGGGTTAGATAACAGCCAATCACATGGTGCGAATGTTTCCGCGT
This sequence comes from Cladopsammia gracilis, assembly GCA_022457155.1. Taxonomy (NCBI): domain Eukaryota; kingdom Metazoa; phylum Cnidaria; class Anthozoa; order Scleractinia; family Dendrophylliidae; genus Cladopsammia; species Cladopsammia gracilis. The sequence continues at coordinate 850,475 of JAJGOT010000245.1, forward strand.
GGATAACCCACGAGGCAGATTACCTATAGAATAGGGCATGTATGGGTGATGGCCTCTCTTTCCCTTTATCCTCTCTTGCTCTATTTTAACGAAATTGATTGCTATTGTTTCTGTTATCCAAAATGGCTGCCGTGCAAACCACCAATTGTAGAATACGACAGGTTTGATAAGCTATAACAAAAGCGAGGTTATTACAAAATGCGACAGCCGAAATGTGTCTTGTTGTTATTCACAGCACAACATGCCTCTGCAGCTGACCAGCTAAGTTTGGCCTTGATATGGAACCGAGCCGATATCGCCAGAACTGAGATATTTACAGATGATCAGAAATGGGAGGTAAGACAACATGACTTAAATTGGCTACTGTATAAAAGAGATTTAAAATACGACGTTCCAAGTGTCAGCCCTTCGTCAAAACCGGCAGCTTTGGGACCTTTTTGCGAAGGCCAGTTTACTTTATCGACTTAGGGCCAATTATTTAGACGAAGTCTAACTTAGACCGCGGTCTGAGACAATTAATGGACCTTCACATCTGTTTATACTGTGTAGATAAATGTTTTTGTTTTCTAGTCTGTGTTATACGCCTTCTGGGCAATGTTTACAGGTAAATAACGATTAAATTTTAGTGTTGGTTTAGACCGCGGTTTTGTTAAACACCGTCTGAACTTCGTTTAAATAACCGATCCTTAGTTGACACCAAATTTTAATGATTGTTTTTGTTTGTTGTCGAAAACAGATGGACGCTTTAGAAGATGCGATGATGGATGCACTGATCAACAATCGTGTTGAGTTTGTAAATCTTCTTTTAGAGCATGGCGTCAGTATGAGCAGATTTTTGACAACAACTCGGCTGGAGCAGCTTTACAAGGCGGTGAGTGTAACATAAGTTCAATGATTTGCGCCGTAAATCTAAAAAGAGCTATCGCCAGTCGAAGTCCATAACAATTTATAATAATGTTAAATCTCGTCATTGGCCACTTGTTTGGAAATTACAAAGCGGGAGGTATTAGGGAAAAATAGGCTCCGTTTGGGGAGCATATGTCCACTATACGCTGCTAAATGTTTGGTTGTACAGTGAATTTTTGCCTTTCTTCTTTTGAAATTTTGGGGTCTACCCGTTGAAGGCCAACTCACCTACGTCACCTGGTGAAAAGCAATGACATTTTTAACGCGCGGTATTTATTATCAATTTTTCATCAATTTGACGTATTGAAACAAAATCTTTAAAGGTTCAGAGGTGCCTGATTTTTTGGCAGGTCTCGTGTCACTGTCCTTTATACAATTTCATATGCGATCTATTTCCAGTTGCCTGGTGATAAATGGATTGCATAACTGTTTAATACAGCTGTAATTTTCTATTGGCGGTTCTATTGTTAACAACTTCATGTTACTAAACAAATTTCAGGTTAACAAACTTCCTGTGACACCGTCGATGGCATAGTGTCTTTGCGCACATGCACAGTCCACACAAAAAACATACACCTAATTCATTAAAGGTTGCTTTGGCAGTTGGTCATTGGTAATTGGGAATTAGCATTTGGACATACGGAACACAATGCAATGCTTCGCTTGAGTGACCGCCAAACAATAGCTTCCCAATGCCCAATTACCAATGACCAACGCAACCTTTATTGAATTAGGTATATATGGGTCAAGTAATGACCATCAAACCTCTGACTGAGAACATATTTGAGAACATTTGGTGTTCACCAAAATTAACTCAGACTTAATAAGATTAAGCTCTACATTACTTTCATATTTTTCCTTAAAAGCCATGGTTGTATAAATACCTGGCTGCCACCCTGGATGCTGAAATGAGTTGGAACTTATTAATAAATAGTTGACTTCTTATTGTTTTTCTTAATGGTTACTTGGAATCGTGACCAATATACGAATATTAAGGACGTTCGCGCCCAAAATGTTCCCACGTACAGATTTTTTTATAACTTGCCATGCAGTAAGGTGAAGATCAACTATTGCCAAAATGACCAAAAAATTAGGGGGTCACCGTGCTCGTTTTCGGGATATAAGGCGCATTGAAGACCATGCATTTTAAGAAGCTTTCGTTATTTAAAGACGATCTTAGCTTACAACTATTAGCAATAAAAGAAGTACTTTAGTGAAATTTAGATCGGGTAAACGTACTTAATTCAACACAACTAAGTCTATGTCGTTCCTTGAGGAAGAATAGGCCTTGAAAAAGAAAACATATTAGTCTTGCCCGTCCACATTCGAAGAAAACTTTGGTCGCACGATAGCAGAAAAGGCGAAATATTTGTAACTTCTCACGTACAGATTTTTTCTGTTTTTTGTTAAAATGGAGAAAATTAGGAATGGAAGTGATCTACGGAAAGAAAAATGGGGGTCACCGGGCATCCAAGAGAGTAAAATGGCTGCGAAGTTCTCAAAGCGACCATCTATTCGTACTGTCACGTCATTGCGTGACATTTCCGAGAAGGCCTGGTTCCACAGCTATCCCATGAAACTACACGATCTTTACGTTCCATTCTATAAAGTTTAAAAAAGTTTGCGTTTGGTACGTTCCTGTTGATATTTCATGGGCTTTTAACGTTTGCGTGACATGCGCGAAAGAATGCGCAGTAGCAATGAGCGCGGACGTCCTTAATCGTACAATCGTTTATGTGATGGGCAACTTTGGAGGTAACTATCATATATAGAACTTTCAACCCTGCGATATTTTAAATTAAAATATTTTAAATGGTTGGAGATGTATTTTTTAGGCGATGGATTAGTTTTAATTAATCTTTTAAATAGTTTGGGAACGTAACGAGGGCATAGAACATGCAACATGTCGGCATCAATTTTGCTAACATTTTATATATCGTCGTAATTAGTATGTTATCTGTTCAGCTGAGTTATAATTGGTGTTATCTGTTCATTTATTGTTGTTATTTCTTTAGTTATTTGTTCAATTACCATTGAATTCAATTTATGGTTAAATTTTGCCTAGAAAAATTAAGAGACAATAAAGGATTACACTACCTTTCTGATGCGATGTTTCTATTTTAGAGGATGCAATCTTCATCAAGTGTTGTATTACGACAAATCATTGGCAAAGACAAAGTAAGAAAATCCTTATGATCGTTCCTTTCAACTTCAACTCAGACAACTCTTGGAGTCAAAGTTGCTTCAGTAATTTTATGTGATGGAATTATTAGTGTATTAATCAGCATATTTTTTATTGACAAAGTAAATATCATAGTTGCCTTATTGTTAAATGTAATTTGCATGAATAGCTCGTCACACGTGCAAGGCTGACTGATCTTCACTTGCTGTGTTTTGGTCACTACTGCACTAAATAATTGACAAAGAACCTTGGCACAAACATGAAATTGGTTTTAGAATACCAAGAAGAAAATATCAAGTGATTTCTTGAATTAAGAAAAAAACACGGTCATTGACTTTAATGATTTTTCCAAGACACGTTTTAACAACGTTTAACTTGAAAGCATTGGCCAATGTTTTCAAGTTGCAATCCATTTCCATCCTGGCCATCCGCAGACACTAGTTTCTTCGCATTAGTATAGTATTTTTAAACAAAACTAGACCATTATTTTTAAGTTTCCATTGATGCAAATATGTTTTTAGCTTTTCAAAGTGATACTAAAAATATGTGACATTCCCCCCTTTAAGTCTATTTTATTTCTTGCAGATAGAGTCCGGTTTTACCCTCGACGATGTTAACAGTGCCATAAGAAGACTATTAGGTGGTACCTGTAAAGGACATGGAAAAGATTATAACACCATCAGAAGGGTACATAATTTGTTTCTTTGTACTTTCTCCCTGAAGCGACACAAAAGAATTCACACTGGGAGAAACCTCATGAATGCAGCCAGTGTCACAAGCGTTTTACTCAGGGCAATCATCTTAAAATACATCAACGGACACACGACGGAGAGAGGCCTTTTCAGTGCAACCAGTGTGACAAACGTTTTCGACAGTCATCACATCTCATGCAACATAAAAGAACACACAGCGGAGAAAAACCTTTTAAATGCGACATCTGTGACAAGTGCTTTACTCTGAGTGGAGATAGGAACAGACACAAACGTAAGTACCACGTGGAGACGTCAACCATGTGCGAGCCACAGACCAATACTTTGAGTGTCACTGTCCATGAACTTTAAAAGGTCACTCTACCACAATACACTCAATTACAATATAAGAACCTTTTTTATAAGAACGTCGAGGTTCACATTGGCCAGAGTTTTAAGAGTGCGCTAAGAAAGCATCCAGGCTGAAATGTAGTTAAGAACGTCTTCACTGGTTTACCATTTTACCGAATGTTAACGATGAGCTAAAAAACGTATACAAGTTTTTCCTCATGATTGTATAATACTGAAGTATGTCTTATAAGTGACAAATTTGTAGAACTGCGCCTATTTTTCTTTCTTCTTATTCAGAACAATAGTTTACTGAAACACTGTACCATTCATCCTAAGAACGTGCTAAGAACGTTTTCAGGCTCAAATCCTCCCCCCACCCCCCCCCCCCCCAAAAAAAAAAGGACAAAAGAAAAAATAAAACTGAATGAGAACAGTCCCAGTTCATCCTCAGCCCAAAAATTAGACGTTATAAGAAAAAGAGTGTCTTAAGGAGTCAATCAGGAGTAAATCTATTATATAATGTACGCTGGAGAATAGATTTACATTGAAAGCGCTGGTTGGACATTACTTTAACAAGACAGAACTGTGCTCAAACGTATAACAAAACAAACGGTTGTTTTTTCTGAACCTATAATGAATATGAATCTTCAAATTATGTAACTGCTTAAAAGCATAGTTTTATGCAGGACTGCAGTAGCTTTATATTGCTTGATTTCAAGAGTTCTTTGATATAACCCGAATACAGTAATAAATTATGTTACAGTTTTGTTTAGCGAGCTTCGTTTAATTGCAAAATTGATCCCAAAAAGATAAGCAAAGATGTTAGCATAGTTTTATGCAGTAGTGGAGCTTGTTATCGTTTGATTTCAAGCGTTCTCTAATCGTGAATCTGAGTAAAGTTATAATTTTTGTTATAGTTTTGTTTAGAGAGCTTCTTTATTGCAAAATAGATCTGTGAACGGGTTGCAAGGATGTTGATTTGATTTGTTGTCGGTTGTGATTTTCTGTCCAGTAAATTGTTAGTCGCTAAATTATCTATAACAAAAAGTGGAACTTCTTAACTTTATTGCCAAGATTGCCAATATTAATTATGTTAAGTTATTCCTTCAGTTTGGTTACGAAGCTCTCTACAGTTTCATTTTAAAAAGATTTCAATCACGCGATGGAAAAGTCATCATTTTTTAAATCTTTGTCAAGTAGACTATTTCGCCTTCTTGAATAAAACAGAAAAATTAACTGAGTTTATGCCATGGAAACTTGTATTGCTCTTTTCAAGTAATATTAAAAAAACCAAGCTCGATAATCTAGAAATTCACTTAAATGTGTATGAAAAAGGGAACAAAGTTCAATTGTACTCGCGGTACTTTGACTCGTTTGTAGCGAAAATCGCGTGGTCCTCCTTTGTCTCGCAATGCCTTATGGGACTTGAACGCGCAGAAACGATCGCGCGTGTACCAACACTGGAAAGGATTCAAGTTTTCCAACCCACAAGAGGATTACTTCCCTAGTTTCTCAGAACAGGAACAGGCAGGAAGTCAGAAGTCTCGAATATCGTCTATTGTATTAAACGCTTGTATTTTTCCGTGATCTGAGAAGACCCGTCGGACACAATTTTCCCGTTACATGTTGCAACATAACCCCGAGACCAATTTCGCAAACAGTTGGTTTAATTCCTCTTCCAACAGAGAATGCTAATTTGTCAGTATTTATATTTAAAGGCTCTCTAGAGACCGTTATTCTTTGCACACCTTGTGCTTAATCAAGCGTCGCAAGATTAGCCGTCCACTTTCCGGAATTAAAAAAAAAATTGACCCAAGGCTATGAAACGTGTTTGAAGGATTGCTCTTGCCATGGGAACTTAAAATTCATATTTTCACGAGAACCCATCAATAATATTTTCCACTTTTGTCGAGTTAATGCTTTTGTTTCAGAGAAGTCACATAAATGACCATCAATAAATATCTGGATTTATTTGCTAAGTCCATTCTTCGTTCAGTTGCCTGGCATAGCGCCAATGAATCAAGACTTCAAGTCGTGTTTACACATTGTTTTTAAAACATTGTTTTAATATGTCAGTACATTTAACTAGAATTAAATTGCCCCAATGAGTAATAAACGGGAGTGTCGTCATAAGCGCGTTGCATAACATTTTTAAATTAAATTTACATTAATGATTGAATCGCTGCGTGACAAGTTATAATCGCGCTTTTAACTTCCGTTCATGACAAATGACGCAAATGGCCATGCGTTCTTCTAAGAAACTGAAGAACCGCGGAAAATCTCTCTGATTCTCTTCATTTTCCTTGGTGCGCTAGCAACAAATGACAAGATTTATAAATGCTGTCAGCGTTTCAAAATTCTCAGTGTAATACTTTCAAATTTAAAATTTAAAATGGCCTCAATTAGCACGACAGAACTAATCACTTCCCGTCCGTCGAACGTCGCTCTGCGCAAAATGGAACAGAAGATAAAACGCGTCCCAAGCAATTTAATCAGGTAAGTCAAGAGATTTCAAATTGACTGAACGGTAGGTTATAAATTAGTTCGACAATCCACTTCACGAGGTTACTGTTTTGCTTATAATATAACAAACCTGATTTTATATTCTAAAGAGTAATACCGACTCATTTGAGAGTTTGTTCAGACTAGCAGGCTTTTCGTTTACTATAATAAAGCTGACAGATTCTGGCTGTAATAGACCCTCAATACAACGAGTTAAGGGACGTAAAGTCGGTTCGAAGCATTGGCGTGATCTAATGCAAATTCAGTAAACTGTATTACTCGAGCTTTACGTTTATAAGTACTTTATCGATGTTTCGCTTTCAATCTGCTTAAGCTTTTATAATGACTTCTAGGTCAGACTTCTTATTAAGATTCGCAAAGTTCTGCAAAAATTATCTTGTTCAGTGAAAGCCCAAGATTTACCAAAGAAGGAAATAAAAATATCTTTTAGTGGTAAACATTGATAGTTCACAATTGAAATATTGTCTCGCTTTTGAATGCCGAAAGTCGAACGAATTGAAATTGTTGCTATAGATTCTCTGGTTAGTCAAAGAAATGCCTTGAGAGAACATATCTTTTTAAATTTATCATTTCCCTGTATTTCAGCATGTGTAATCTGAAATATTTTGAATATGTTATAATTACTGCAATTTTTGTAAAACGTTTACACATCACTGAATTTAAAAAAAACGTTTTGTATTTGCAATTCTTACATGTAAATATTGATTTTCCAAAGCAAAATGGGTAACCAGAAACGTTATCAGAATATCGGGGAATACTTTATGCTTTTCACTGAAAATGTTCTTTCCGCCCAAAGATCAACGAAGACATGAAGGCTAACCTCTTCAGTTTTGCATGTTAAATGCTGTTGGTTACAATTAGAAGACAAAGAAACTTTCACGTCTCTCTGAGCGTATTGTAGTGTCGGACTCCGTTCGCATCGGCACGAAATCGTAAAATTACAAAAGACTTTATACAAAGTGCTTTTGTTTTAATTTAATCGTTTGTGACGTCACAGGAATGCGTTTCAGAAAAGACGTGGTTTTACTATCTTCCTTTGTCGAAAAGGAACTACTTAACAATAAAGCAATATTTTCTAATTTCATTACATTCTTTTTTTTATATAAACATAGGAACCTTTTTTATAAGAACGTTGAGGCTAAGATTGGTCAGAACTTTAAGAACGTGCCGACAAAATATCCAGGTTGAAATTTAGTTCAGAACGTCTCTATTTACCATATTAACAATGAGCTAAAAAAATATTTTTCCACTGTTATTATAACAAGCATTCATGTGTAATAATTAGCAAATTTGTATAATTTGGCCTTTATTTAATTCTTCTTATTCAGAAATATGATGCACTGAAATACTGCACCATTTATCATAAGAAACGTGCTAAGAACGTTTTCATGCTCAGAGTCTAAACATTGGACGTTGTTATATAAAAAGAGTGTATTATTGTTATTATCTTATCTTTTGGTTTATTATTTGGTTTAATCATTTCCTAATTCTTATTCAAGAGTTTATGGTACATTTTGCGGCCTCCGAACGACAGCGAATCCCTTTTGCCCCGTCTATTACTTAACATCTTTGAAATTTGAAGCTAACTTAGCCCTTTAATAGAACACACAACATTAGAGAAGTTGTCAAATTAAAATAGCTGTCAGTGCTGTCGTGTACTTTAACAAAAACACTTGTGAGTTCTTTACGTTACTGTAGTAACGCACAATTTTGATTAAATACACCTAGACCTATCAAACATACTTCCCCTTCCCCTATTTCGCATTCCTTTTATTGCAACAACATTGAAAGGTGGGGGGCATGGAGCAACCATTTATATATCATCCAACACACAGGCGGTTCCAAGGTTTTGATAGAAATTCAATCATTGTCAGAAGTCGTTGGAACATATCCTTCCCCTTCTTCTATTTCAATGTTGGATCACACATTGGACGCGCGTCGATTCATTCCTTTTTTCCAAAAACATTGAAAGGCGGGAGGGAGGGAACCACCATTTATACACCATCCAAAACACAGTGTTCCACGAGGGGTCGTAAGGGTTTGCGGTGATGCGGTTTTGCGATATTTTTTATGCGGTTTTGCGGTAATTTTAATTTTAACCGCGGTATTGCGGTTTTACAAAACTACCTGGTTTGCGGTTTTCATGTAGTTTGATGAATTTCGATGCGGTATTGCGGTTTTGACGTTTATTCTGCGCGGTTTTGCGGTTTTCGGACCCTCCTTACGCCCCCCTCTTCCACCGTTTTGATAGAAATTGTAGGTCACGAAATATTAATACAGTGTTTGTATGAAAAAAACGGAATTCGATATCAAATAATTTTCGTCATATTTGATATCTGAGAAATTTATGAGTGGTTAACCTAAGATACAAGCTAAAATAACTTTTTGTTAAATTTTGAGCGATGTATCTGGGCTGCAAGGCGTGTAATCGCGTTTAGACTTTTCAATACATTTGTGTATATAAACTTTGGCAAGTTTTACAGATAATTGTATGAAAAAATAAATTTAAACGCCATTGCACGCTTTATAGTCCCGGGTACATCTGTTAAATTTTGTAAGAAAAATACATGTATTTTGTCCATTATCTCGGGTTTATTTTTCATCAACTTTTCAAATATCAAACTTGACGGAAAATATTTGATATTGGATTCCGGTTGTTCTCCATACAAACACTGCATTATGAGACCTATTTGAGGGCTGCTTTTTTGCCCATTTTCAAAATAGCAGATTTTACTCCGAAAAGATCTTTACAAGCTCAAAGAGAGCGTAAAATTACTAGGTTGCACAAGACATCATAAAAATTCAAAAATCTAAACTACGCATCCTACAAAGCTGTTTCTTGTATGGTATGTTGATACTAGTGTTTTGTTTCAGA
>JAJGOT010000245.1:865000-882500 GCA_022457155.1 Cladopsammia gracilis
CATGTCACGTGGAGCACAACTGTCGAAAGACAAAGCTTCCCAGCTGCACTTGATTGGAATCGCCACTTGGGGCATTGTGGACCACAGGTCGGATTTGATAGATAGCAAGGTACGAGTCATGCCGGTGCTTTTGTAAAACTATGCGTCCACGTAAAATGACATGTACTTCTGTGAATGTTTTTTTTTTTGTTTAAATTTTCTGAACCCATGTTAAAATGAGCATTCTGAATAACCATGAAAAGGATGCTGAAGTAAAATGCAAATCAAAAGGCCAGCCATATCTTTCTTATAGAAAGTGCAAACAAGTAACCAGTGGTTTGAAATCTGTCTCTCCTCTTCCATTCACGTTAGCATGTTATTTTTGTTATAGCCAAGTTACCTTAAAACGTGGATTTGCCTTTTTACAAGAAAAGTGTAACCATTCTTCGGCATTTCAGGACTGTTTGGACGTTGTCGGGTAAAAAATACAAACTATGAACGATACAACCGAATATGGTTTTCTGGGAAGCGGAAAGAAAATTCGTGTGTTCTCAGATAAATTGCACGTTATTATAACAAAGTATGCCCAGAATAATTCTTGGAGAATCTTGCCATGTTCCCAGTATTACATTGTGTCACATCATTCATGGTTTGCGTTTTTTTTCCTGACAAAGTTTCTTCAATTAGTTGTATCCCTGATAAGCTTTCAAATAAAACATCGGAGGAATTTTTTACTGGATTATGATACAACTTAATATGTCTTGACATGTGCTTTTTAACACAGGGCGTGGGCACGTATCACATGACTTCCAGTTTATTGTCTGAGGGAGCGTGCTTGGATAACAACCATTCACATTTCATCCTTGTGGATGATGGGAGAGAAGGAAAGTATGGAGGAGAAATCCCATTTCGTGCCAGTCTTCAAAACTGCATAACAACAAAAAAGATCTCCAGAAGTGAGTAAATGAATCTAAATAGCAGGCCACATATCTCTGTTGTTCATCTGAGATGAGTGGCTTTCGAGCGTTTAGACTTTTGGTAGAACGAAAACGCAAACTTACATTCATTTATCGAATTTTAGTATGCTTTCATTTCTTCCGCTATTGTTGTTTGGTTGATTTCCTATATATAAATATAATTTGTCCAAAATGGCAGAATTGTCCAAGGTAACTGCCATGGTTTTAACTTCTCACAAGTAAGCCATTTTAGAACTACCTCCCGTAATATATATGTATATAATATATATCTATGGCAGGTGGTACGAGCAGGCGGCTATACATGTTCTTCGCCATCCCTTCTGATCCGCGGCCGCATTTCGCAACCCCAACTTCATTTAGTTGGACATCTCGGTTAAAAATGGTACTGGCAATATATTGTTCGTATGTTCTTCTGTGATGTCTTGTACTATTGCTATGTTTGGGTTGGTAAAGGACATGTTGTTGAATTACTAGATCTATTGCTGGCCTTCTTATGCAGTGTCCTACCCATTTTAACCTCAGGCATGTTAAGGCATGGTTTGAAGCCTAATTTGCATAAAATCTGAAAAAAATCTTAACTTTGCGATAATTTACCTTAACAATCTCAAACTTGGCAAGAGTATAAAACGTAATGACTTGAACTCGTTTTTTCCTCAAAGTGTCGAACTTTTGAGTCACGTGACCTGTAAATTATAATTAAAGGGAAATAATATTCGGAGTAAAATGGGGAACACAAAATGAAATATAAGTAAACGTTATTGGGTATCGATCTTTTACATCTAAAAAGCTTTTCATGAATTAGCCTTTTAATCGTGTCCATGTTAAATAGGAACGCTGCAATTAACGAAAATAGGTCACGTGATTAAATAAAAAGCTTAATATCTTCTAATAGAAATAACAGATACAACCATACAAGGCTAATTCATGATCAGGTTTTAGGATTTAAAAGTATAAGACCTAAAAAGACTTAATTATATTTCGTTTTGTGTTCCTCATTTTACTCTGAATATTTTGGTCGTTAAATATCATTTACAGGTCACGTGACCCAAATATTCGACACTTTAAGCTAAGAATGAGTTAAGGTCATCAAGTTTTATACGGTTGCTAAGTTTGAGCGTGTTACGGCAAATTTCCGAAAAGTTATCATTGTTTTCAGATTTTATGCAAATTAGGCTTAAAACCATGCCTTAACATGCCTGAGACTGCCTTTGCTTGATAATTAATAAGAGAGGTCGTTTGTGGACTGCATTATAGATACTCTTGCTTTTTTAATGTCAATCATTATTCTAAGACAAGAGGATACCTGTGTGTGATTCAACTATCGACTCATAAAATTCGGCACAGTAAAGATACAAAAAAACCTGATGTTGCAACGATTTCAGCCCTTCTGTAGTCAAACTTGTCGCGCAATTTTCGCAACACTGAGCTAGAAATGGTTGTATAAAACTACACAGTATAAGACCGCCATTTATGTTTACGTACTGTTGTTTTCCCAAGCTGTTGTTTTAAAGGAGTAACATAACCTGTTAGTGCAAGTGGCCTAGTACTTCAGGTGTTAATACTTCAAGTGTTTATTATATACCCGGCCTGTAGTTTCTTATAAGATAAGATAAAAGATAAGATAAGAACTTTATTAACGTTTCAAAATCGCTAGCATACGATGTACACTAATTGAGGACACCTAACTGCACTGTAACTACAATAATAGTCTAATAATAATCTAATAATAATCTAATAATTAATCTAATAATTAATCTAATAATAAACTAATAATAATCTAATAATAATCTAATAATAATCTAATAATAATCTAATAATTAATCTAATAATTAATCTTATCAAATAGAACCATGCATTTTACTTACTGGTGGTGTTGTTTTATTCCTGTTTCTCAGGCAAATCACATGGTATCCCTGTGGTACTGCTAGTCCTTGAGGGAGGTCCAAACACTATTCTTACTGTGCTGGAATCCGTAACAAGCAATCCAGCTGTGCCTGTCGTCATTGCTGAGGGCAGCGGTAGAGCTGCTGATATATTGGCGCATGCACATAGCCTGGTTACTACAAACGACGGGTCTGTACTACAATTTTACTTGCTCGATCTGAGTGGAGAGGCAAACTTATCGAAATAAATAACTCATTTGATTCGTTAGCATTCCAAAACGTAAAAAACGTAGCCTGCTCCGATACTTTCATACATTTAGGCCCCGTCCACACGTATCCGTTTTCGTTTGAAAACGCAAAAGTTTCTTTCCGTTTTTCAAAATCTCTCCGTCCACACGTAGCGTTTTCGAGTCATTTTTGCCTGTCCACAAGTATACGCAAAAACGACTGAAAACGCTTCAAATGCCTTTAAAGAGCATGCGCACCACTGAGTTTAGCCGAGCCTGCGAGTTGTTTGTTTATCGCTTCTGTTAGTCTTCGGAAAAAAGCATTCAAAAATGTCGAAAACTCAACGAAAGAGCGACTGTTTTGTTTGGACAGATGGCGAGGTTGAACTTCTACTCCAAGTAACAAAAGATTACAAGGCGTCAAAGAGCATGAAGAACGTGGATTGGGAATCATGTCAGACGAAATATTCCGATATTTTAAACTTGTTTAATGAACAATATCCTTCTCCAGAAGATGCTGAGAAACTTGCGAAGGAGTACCCACACAAGAAAGAAGAGTTAACAAAGGTTATGTTAACCTCTAAGCTTAATGCAATCAGAACTGACTGAAACAAACGCATGCGCAGTGAACTGTATTCAACCTCTTGACGTCATCGTTTGACGTCATCGTTTTCGTCATCGTTTGACGTCATTGTTTTCAGGTGTCCACACGAGAACGCGAAACACCGTTTTCAAAAGTTTCCACTTTGGAAAGCGTTTTCAAAAGTTTCTGTTTTCGGTGACCGTTTTCATCGGCTAACTGTGGACGGGAAGCAAAAACGGAAAGAAACTTTTGCGTTTTCAAACGAAATCGGATACGTGTAGACGGGGCCTTAGTTTTTGTGGATCTTGTTTCGTCCACTAAATGACATATGAAATAAACGCATAGTTATCAGACGCTCACGTTCTGTCTGTACCTGGTATATCTTTTTTCACAAATAGAAGGCTTAAAGTACAAGATATTTGTATTACAAAATAACTAAAAAAAAGTTCGGGAAGCAGCATCATACCAAACTGACATTGTAATAGTTTCTAGATTTTAGTTTACTGGCTTTCTCTTTATTATACACAGCAATTTTTTTAACGCGTGTGGTTATAATACAGTCACAAATTCTCCTAAGGGACAAATTGTCCAAACTGATTCCAGATATTTCCAAGGTAGCTACCATGATTTTTTTTTACCTCACCCAAGCATTGACTGACCACCTCCCGTAAACCACCGTTAATGCATAGAAGAAGATCCCCTTGTTTGATTTAACTACCGACCCAGAAAATGCGGCACACTAAATACACAAAAAACCCTGATGTTTTCGAACGATTCACGCAACACTGATCTAGAAATGGTTGCACAAAACTACACAGTGTAAGACTGCCATGACCAACAACTGTTGTGTGACAGGTAACGAATAGATTAACTATCTGTTTACACAAATCTTAACAGTTCTTTCTAAGAAGTTTTTTTTTTTTCATTTTTGATTTTTATCTCAGCACTGACATGGAGGACATGACTGAAGTTGTTGAACACCAGCAGCTTCTTATGAGAATTCAAAAAGCCTTTCCGGAATGCAACGAGGAAAAATGTATTTCTCTTTACCACAATGTACTTAAATGTGTGGGAAACAAAAGATACGTAAGTTGAGAAAACTATATTTGTCGTTTTTCTGCAAGTTTAGCGAGGAATGCAACTTAATACCAGTTGTTACATCGCACACCTAGCAATGATGTGCTAACATAATCGCGTTAGGACAGACCAAAACTCCAAACAGATTGATGCGAATGCAAGATTTACCTGGTCTGAGGCATTGGTCACACTTCGGACTCCCCCCAGGAAGAGGTATCAATATCTTAACAACAACAACAACAACAATTTATTTAACAAGAAACAACAACAACAATGTATACTTAGTATAATAATGAAAGAGTTGACTGATTTGTTTGCCCTGCAAATAGCTGGAAAGCTAATCGGGGCGGGGCAAAACAAGTACATGAAAAATACAAATATCTACAAAATCAAAAACCTTATACTATTGAAAAGCCTTGCAGATTGCACATAATAATGAATAAAAACACAGAAGTTAAGTGATCTAATTGAATTAAGACAAGGATTCTCTGACTATAGTAAGTGTATCTATGTACTTATACTTTATTAATAATCATGAAGATTTAAAAACAACCCATGTCACATTCTGTCTTATGTTTCGGCTCATTACCCTAAGAGGTACCGCGAGGTACCGCGATAATTCTAACGGTGGTCCGATTTGAAATATTAGAACCCTAAGTGATACCCTGAATCCACACATTTTACGACGATCACCCCCGTCATTTTTATATTGGAGTCTCCCTGGGGTTTCACATCGCTATATCAGATAGGTTTTGTGCAGGAAAGGAAAACCTCATCGGTCAAATATGCCTTTTTCAAACATGATGAAACGCTGATTTCGGGACGATTTTTGTGCCAAAGCGGCAAAGCGGTGTAAAGCTGCAACGCTGTGATTTTGAACTCGTGAAGTAAAACACTTTGCAACGGATTGTATTTTGTAAATTCGCTATAACAGTGTCCCAGTCATAATTGTGTGAACAAAAGCCTAAGAGTTTTTTAATGCACGCAGGACAATGCACGGGTTAGTATACATTCCTATCATTGACAAATCCATTGTAATTTTCGATGTCTTTCAAAAAATTAAAGAAAATCGTTCTGTTTTTGAAAATGTTTTTTTTCCTCCTTTATTCCCACCTTTGCACAATTGTAGTATAAATGTGAACCAAACTCCACTAGATAGCAGACTGACCCAGACTAAGATGCTCGTGAAGAAAAAAGCGCGTTCAGTCAGTGACCCGCCAGTAGCTGTTGTATTTTCTAAATGATTTACTTGTTTCTAGATAACAATATTTCGTATGGACGAGGATGGTATCGAAATCGACAGAGCGATACTGAGAGCTCTTCTGAAAGGTTTGGAAATGCTTCTGTTCTATTTCACATTTAATGAATTATGTCGAATTAAGGGAAAAGGCCTTTGTGACAGGCCGTTTAATTTGTGCACTTTGGCTTTCTTTGAACAACTTTGCATTCTAAATAATCTTTGTCGAATTTTGTAACGACAACACCCGAATAATAAAATTATAAAATACTATTTCGCATTTGAAAGCATTGTTTATTGCAAAATGCCACAGTTATTGTACAATGCGACAGTTATTACTTTTCACGGCAACCATGTTGGATGGCAGAACAATGAAATTTCCATCCTTTGAGGGTATAAACTCTATTCAAGAAAGGACAAAGAGTAAGAGAGGCCATCACCCATACATGCCCTATTCCATAGGTAATCTGTCTCAAGTTATTTTTAGACCGGCACCAAGGCTGTAGAGATCCCAAGGGGTTAGATAACAGCCAATCACATGGTGCGAATGTTTCCGCGTGGATAACCCACGAGGCAGATTACCTATAGAATAGGGCATGTATGGGTGATGGCCTCTCTTTCCCTTTATCCTCTCTTGCTCTATTTTAACGAAATTGATTGCTATTGTTTCTGTTATCCAAAATGGCTGCCGTGCAAACCACCAATTGTAGAATACGACAGGTTTGATAAGCTATAACAAAAGCGAGGTTATTACAAAATGCGACAGCCGAAATGTGTCTTGTTGTTATTCACAGCACAACATGCCTCTGCAGCTGACCAGCTAAGTTTGGCCTTGATATGGAACCGAGCCGATATCGCCAGAACTGAGATATTTACAGATGATCAGAAATGGGAGGTAAGACAACATGACTTAAATTGGCTACTGTATAAAAGAGATTTAAAATACGACGTTCCAAGTGTCAGCCCTTCGTCAAAACCGGCAGCTTTGGGACCTTTTTGCGAAGGCCAGTTTACTTTATCGACTTAGGGCCAATTATTTAGACGAAGTCTAACTTAGACCGCGGTCTGAGACAATTAATGGACCTTCACATCTGTTTATACTGTGTAGATAAATGTTTTTGTTTTCTAGTCTGTGTTATACGCCTTCTGGGCAATGTTTACAGGTAAATAACGATTAAATTTTAGTGTTGGTTTAGACCGCGGTTTTGTTAAACACCGTCTGAACTTCGTTTAAATAACCGATCCTTAGTTGACACCAAATTTTAATGATTGTTTTTGTTTGTTGTCGAAAACAGATGGACGCTTTAGAAGATGCGATGATGGATGCACTGATCAACAATCGTGTTGAGTTTGTAAATCTTCTTTTAGAGCATGGCGTCAGTATGAGCAGATTTTTGACAACAACTCGGCTGGAGCAGCTTTACAAGGCGGTGAGTGTAACATAAGTTCAATGATTTGCGCCGTAAATCTAAAAAGAGCTATCGCCAGTCGAAGTCCATAACAATTTATAATAATGTTAAATCTCGTCATTGGCCACTTGTTTGGAAATTACAAAGCGGGAGGTATTAGGGAAAAATAGGCTCCGTTTGGGGAGCATATGTCCACTATACGCTGCTAAATGTTTGGTTGTACAGTGAATTTTTGCCTTTCTTCTTTTGAAATTTTGGGGTCTACCCGTTGAAGGCCAACTCACCTACGTCACCTGGTGAAAAGCAATGACATTTTTAACGCGCGGTATTTATTATCAATTTTTCATCAATTTGACGTATTGAAACAAAATCTTTAAAGGTTCAGAGGTGCCTGATTTTTTGGCAGGTCTCGTGTCACTGTCCTTTATACAATTTCATATGCGATCTATTTCCAGTTGCCTGGTGATAAATGGATTGCATAACTGTTTAATACAGCTGTAATTTTCTATTGGCGGTTCTATTGTTAACAACTTCATGTTACTAAACAAATTTCAGGTTAACAAACTTCCTGTGACACCGTCGATGGCATAGTGTCTTTGCGCACATGCACAGTCCACACAAAAAACATACACCTAATTCATTAAAGGTTGCTTTGGCAGTTGGTCATTGGTAATTGGGAATTAGCATTTGGACATACGGAACACAATGCAATGCTTCGCTTGAGTGACCGCCAAACAATAGCTTCCCAATGCCCAATTACCAATGACCAACGCAACCTTTATTGAATTAGGTATATATGGGTCAAGTAATGACCATCAAACCTCTGACTGAGAACATATTTGAGAACATTTGGTGTTCACCAAAATTAACTCAGACTTAATAAGATTAAGCTCTACATTACTTTCATATTTTTCCTTAAAAGCCATGGTTGTATAAATACCTGGCTGCCACCCTGGATGCTGAAATGAGTTGGAACTTATTAATAAATAGTTGACTTCTTATTGTTTTTCTTAATGGTTACTTGGAATCGTGACCAATATACGAATATTAAGGACGTTCGCGCCCAAAATGTTCCCACGTACAGATTTTTTTATAACTTGCCATGCAGTAAGGTGAAGATCAACTATTGCCAAAATGACCAAAAAATTAGGGGGTCACCGTGCTCGTTTTCGGGATATAAGGCGCATTGAAGACCATGCATTTTAAGAAGCTTTCGTTATTTAAAGACGATCTTAGCTTACAACTATTAGCAATAAAAGAAGTACTTTAGTGAAATTTAGATCGGGTAAACGTACTTAATTCAACACAACTAAGTCTATGTCGTTCCTTGAGGAAGAATAGGCCTTGAAAAAGAAAACATATTAGTCTTGCCCGTCCACATTCGAAGAAAACTTTGGTCGCACGATAGCAGAAAAGGCGAAATATTTGTAACTTCTCACGTACAGATTTTTTCTGTTTTTTGTTAAAATGGAGAAAATTAGGAATGGAAGTGATCTACGGAAAGAAAAATGGGGGTCACCGGGCATCCAAGAGAGTAAAATGGCTGCGAAGTTCTCAAAGCGACCATCTATTCGTACTGTCACGTCATTGCGTGACATTTCCGAGAAGGCCTGGTTCCACAGCTATCCCATGAAACTACACGATCTTTACGTTCCATTCTATAAAGTTTAAAAAAGTTTGCGTTTGGTACGTTCCTGTTGATATTTCATGGGCTTTTAACGTTTGCGTGACATGCGCGAAAGAATGCGCAGTAGCAATGAGCGCGGACGTCCTTAATCGTACAATCGTTTATGTGATGGGCAACTTTGGAGGTAACTATCATATATAGAACTTTCAACCCTGCGATATTTTAAATTAAAATATTTTAAATGGTTGGAGATGTATTTTTTAGGCGATGGATTAGTTTTAATTAATCTTTTAAATAGTTTGGGAACGTAACGAGGGCATAGAACATGCAACATGTCGGCATCAATTTTGCTAACATTTTATATATCGTCGTAATTAGTATGTTATCTGTTCAGCTGAGTTATAATTGGTGTTATCTGTTCATTTATTGTTGTTATTTCTTTAGTTATTTGTTCAATTACCATTGAATTCAATTTATGGTTAAATTTTGCCTAGAAAAATTAAGAGACAATAAAGGATTACACTACCTTTCTGATGCGATGTTTCTATTTTAGAGGATGCAATCTTCATCAAGTGTTGTATTACGACAAATCATTGGCAAAGACAAAGTAAGAAAATCCTTATGATCGTTCCTTTCAACTTCAACTCAGACAACTCTTGGAGTCAAAGTTGCTTCAGTAATTTTATGTGATGGAATTATTAGTGTATTAATCAGCATATTTTTTATTGACAAAGTAAATATCATAGTTGCCTTATTGTTAAATGTAATTTGCATGAATAGCTCGTCACACGTGCAAGGCTGACTGATCTTCACTTGCTGTGTTTTGGTCACTACTGCACTAAATAATTGACAAAGAACCTTGGCACAAACATGAAATTGGTTTTAGAATACCAAGAAGAAAATATCAAGTGATTTCTTGAATTAAGAAAAAAACACGGTCATTGACTTTAATGATTTTTCCAAGACACGTTTTAACAACGTTTAACTTGAAAGCATTGGCCAATGTTTTCAAGTTGCAATCCATTTCCATCCTGGCCATCCGCAGACACTAGTTTCTTCGCATTAGTATAGTATTTTTAAACAAAACTAGACCATTATTTTTAAGTTTCCATTGATGCAAATATGTTTTTAGCTTTTCAAAGTGATACTAAAAATATGTGACATTCCCCCCTTTAAGTCTATTTTATTTCTTGCAGATAGAGTCCGGTTTTACCCTCGACGATGTTAACAGTGCCATAAGAAGACTATTAGGTGGTACCTGTAAAGGACATGGAAAAGATTATAACACCATCAGAAGGGTACATAATTTGTTTCTTTGTACTTTCTCCCTGAAGCGACACAAAAGAATTCACACTGGGGAGAAACCTCATGAATGCAGCCAGTGTCACAAGCGTTTTACTCAGGGCAATCATCTTAAAATACATCAACGGACACACGACGGAGAGAGGCCTTTTCAGTGCAACCAGTGTGACAAACGTTTTCGACAGTCATCACATCTCATGCAACATAAAAGAACACACAGCGGAGAAAAACCTTTTAAATGCGACATCTGTGACAAGTGCTTTACTCTGAGTGGAGATAGGAACAGACACAAACGTAAGTACCACGTGGAGACGTCAACCATGTGCGAGCCACAGACCAATACTTTGAGTGTCACTGTCCATGAACTTTAAAAGGTCACTCTACCACAATACACTCAATTACAATATAAGAACCTTTTTTATAAGAACGTCGAGGTTCACATTGGCCAGAGTTTTAAGAGTGCGCTAAGAAAGCATCCAGGCTGAAATGTAGTTAAGAACGTCTTCACTGGTTTACCATTTTACCGAATGTTAACGATGAGCTAAAAAACGTATACAAGTTTTTCCTCATGATTGTATAATACTGAAGTATGTCTTATAAGTGACAAATTTGTAGAACTGCGCCTATTTTTCTTTCTTCTTATTCAGAACAATAGTTTACTGAAACACTGTACCATTCATCCTAAGAACGTGCTAAGAACGTTTTCAGGCTCAAATCCTCCCCCCCCCCCCCCCCCCCCCCCAAAAAAAAAAGGACAAAAGAAAAAATAAAACTGAATGAGAACAGTCCCAGTTCATCCTCAGCCCAAAAATTAGACGTTATAAGAAAAAGAGTGTCTTAAGGAGTCAATCAGGAGTAAATCTATTATATAATGTACGCTGGAGAATAGATTTACATTGAAAGCGCTGGTTGGACATTACTTTAACAAGACAGAACTGTGCTCAAACGTATAACAAAACAAACGGTTGTTTTTTCTGAACCTATAATGAATATGAATCTTCAAATTATGTAACTGCTTAAAAGCATAGTTTTATGCAGGACTGCAGTAGCTTTATATTGCTTGATTTCAAGAGTTCTTTGATATAACCCGAATACAGTAATAAATTATGTTACAGTTTTGTTTAGCGAGCTTCGTTTAATTGCAAAATTGATCCCAAAAAGATAAGCAAAGATGTTAGCATAGTTTTATGCAGTAGTGGAGCTTGTTATCGTTTGATTTCAAGCGTTCTCTAATCGTGAATCTGAGTAAAGTTATAATTTTTGTTATAGTTTTGTTTAGAGAGCTTCTTTATTGCAAAATAGATCTGTGAACGGGTTGCAAGGATGTTGATTTGATTTGTTGTCGGTTGTGATTTTCTGTCCAGTAAATTGTTAGTCGCTAAATTATCTATAACAAAAAGTGGAACTTCTTAACTTTATTGCCAAGATTGCCAATATTAATTATGTTAAGTTATTCCTTCAGTTTGGTTACGAAGCTCTCTACAGTTTCATTTTAAAAAAGATTTCAATCACGCGATGGAAAAGTCATCATTTTTTAAATCTTTGTCAAGTAGACTATTTCGCCTTCTTGAATAAAACAGAAAAATTAACTGAGTTTATGCCATGGAAACTTGTATTGCTCTTTTCAAGTAATATTAAAAAAACCAAGCTCGATAATCTAGAAATTCACTTAAATGTGTATGAAAAAGGGAACAAAGTTCAATTGTACTCGCGGTACTTTGACTCGTTTGTAGCGAAAATCGCGTGGTCCTCCTTTGTCTCGCAATGCCTTATGGGACTTGAACGCGCAGAAACGATCGCGCGTGTACCAACACTGGAAAGGATTCAAGTTTTCCAACCCACAAGAGGATTACTTCCCTAGTTTCTCAGAACAGGAACAGGCAGGAAGTCAGAAGTCTCGAATATCGTCTATTGTATTAAACGCTTGTATTTTTCCGTGATCTGAGAAGACCCCGTCGGACACAATTTTCCCGTTACATGTTGCAACATAACCCCGAGACCAATTTCGCAAACAGTTGGTTTAATTCCTCTTCCAACAGAGAATGCTAATTTGTCAGTATTTATATTTAAAGGCTCTCTAGAGACCGTTATTCTTTGCACACCTTGTGCTTAATCAAGCGTCGCAAGATTAGCCGTCCACTTTCCGGAATTAAAAAAAAAATTGACCCAAGGCTATGAAACGTGTTTGAAGGATTGCTCTTGCCATGGGAACTTAAAATTCATATTTTCACGAGAACCCATCAATAATATTTTCCACTTTTGTCGAGTTAATGCTTTTGTTTCAGAGAAGTCACATAAATGACCATCAATAAATATCTGGATTTATTTGCTAAGTCCATTCTTCGTTCAGTTGCCTGGCATAGCGCCAATGAATCAAGACTTCAAGTCGTGTTTACACATTGTTTTTAAAACATTGTTTTAATATGTCAGTACATTTAACTAGAATTAAATTGCCCCAATGAGTAATAAACGGGAGTGTCGTCATAAGCGCGTTGCATAACATTTTTAAATTAAATTTACATTAATGATTGAATCGCTGCGTGACAAGTTATAATCGCGCTTTTAACTTCCGTTCATGACAAATGACGCAAATGGCCATGCGTTCTTCTAAGAAACTGAAGAACCGCGGAAAATCTCTCTGATTCTCTTCATTTTCCTTGGTGCGCTAGCAACAAATGACAAGATTTATAAATGCTGTCAGCGTTTCAAAATTCTCAGTGTAATACTTTCAAATTTAAAATTTAAAATGGCCTCAATTAGCACTGACAGAACTAATCACTTCCCGTCCGTCGAACGTCGCTCTGCGCAAAATGGAACAGAAGATAAAACGCGTCCCAAGCAATTTAATCAGGTAAGTCAAGAGATTTCAAATTGACTGAACGGTAGGTTATAAATTAGTTCGACAATCCACTTCACGAGGTTACTGTTTTGCTTATAATATAACAAACCTGATTTTAAATATTCTAAAGAGTAATACCGACTCATTTGAGAGTTTGTTCAGACTAGCAGGCTTTTCGTTTACTATAATAAAGCTGACAGATTCTGGCTGTAATAGACCCTCAATACAACGAGTTAAGGGACGTAAAGTCGGTTCGAAGCATTGGCGTGATCTAATGCAAATTCAGTAAACTGTATTACTCGAGCTTTACGTTTATAAGTACTTTATCGATGTTTCGCTTTCAATCTGCTTAAGCTTTTATAATGACTTCTAGGTCAGACTTCTTATTAAGATTCGCAAAGTTCTGCAAAATAAAGTTATCTTGTTCAGTGAAAGCCCAAGATCTTACCAAAGAAGGAAATAAAAATATCTTTGTAGTGGTAAACATTGATAGTTCACAATTGAAATATTGTCTCGCTTTTGAATGCCGAAAGTCGAACGAATTGAAATTGTTGTTATAGATTCTCTGGTTAGTCAAAGAAATGCCTTGAGAGAAGATATCTTTTTAAATTTATCATTTCCCTGTATTTCAGCATGTGTAATCTGAAATATTTTGAATATGTTATAATTACTGCAATTTTTGTAAAACGTTTACACATCACTGAATTAAAAAAACGTTTTGTATTTGCAATTTCTTACATGTAAATATTGATTTTCCAAAGCAAAATGGGTAACCAGAAACGTTATCAGAATATCGGGGAATACTTATGCTTTTCACTGAAAATGTTCTTTCCGCCCAAAGATCAACGAAGACATGAAGGCTAACCTCTTCAGTTTTGCATGTTAAATGCTGTTGGTTACAATTAGAAGACAAAGAAACTTTCACGTCTCTCTGAGCGTATTGTAGTGTCGGACTCCGTTCGCATCGGCACGAAATCGTAAAATTACAAAAGACTTTATACAAAGTGCATTTGTTTTAATTGAATCATTTGTGACGTCACAGGAATGCGTTTCAGAAAAGACGTGGTTTTACTATCTTCCTTTGTCGAAAAGGAACTACTTAACAATAAAGCAATATTTTCTAATTTCATTACATTCTTTTTTTATATATAAACATAGGAAACTTTTTTATAAGAACGTTGAGGCTAAGATTGGTCAGAACTTTAAGAACGTGCCGACAAAATATCCAGGTTGAAATTTAGTTCAGAACGTCTCTATTTACCATATTAACAATGAGCTAAAAAAAAAAATATTTTTCCACTGTCTATTATAACAAGCATTCATGTGTAATAATTAGCAAATTTGTATAATTTGGCCTTTATTTAATTCTTCTTATTCAGAAATATGATGCACTGAAATACTGCACCATTTATCATAAGAAACGTGCTAAGAACGTTTTCATGCTCAGAGTCTAAACATTGGACGTTGTTATATAAAAAGAGTGTATTATTGTTATTATCTTATCTTTTGGTTTATTATTTGGTTTAATCATTTCCTAATTCTTATTCAAGAGTTTATGGTACATTTTGCGGCCTCCGAACGACAGCGAATCCCTTTTGCCCCGTCTATTACTTAACATCTTTGAAATTTGAAGCTAACTTAGCCCTTTAATAGAACACACAACATTAGAGAAGTTGTCAAATTAAAATAGCTGTCAGTGCTGTCGTGTACTTTAACAAAAACACTTGTGAGTTCTTTACGTTACTGTAGTAACGCACAATTTTGATTAAATACACCTAGACCTATCAAACATACTTCCCCTTCCCCTATTTCGCATTCCTTTTATTGCAACAACATTGAAAGGTGGGGGGGCATGGAGCAACCATTTATATATCATCCAACACACAGGCGGTTCCAAGGTTTTGATAGAAATTCAATCATTGTCAGAAGTCGTTGGAACATATCCTTCCCCTTCTTCTATTTCAATGTTGGATCACACATTGGACGCGCGTCGATTCATTCCTTTTTTCCAAAAACATTGAAAGGCGGGGAGGGAGGGAACCACCATTTATACACCATCCAAAACACAGTGTTCCACGAGGGGTCGTAAGGGTTTGCGGTGATGCGGTTTTGCGATATTTTTTATGCGGTTTTGCGGTAATTTTAATTTTAACCCGCGGTATTGCGGTTTTACAAAACTACCTGGTTTGCGGTTTTCATGTAGTTTGATGAATTTCGATGCGGTATTGCGGTTTTGACGTTTATTCTGCGCGGTTTTGCGGTTTTCGGACCCTCCTTACGCCCCCCTCTTCCACCGTTTTGATAGAAATTGTAGGTCACGAAATATTAATACAGTGTTTGTATGAAAAAAACGGAATTCGATATCAAATAATTTTCGTCATATTTGATATCTGAGAAATTTATGAGTGGTTAACCTAAGATACAAGCTAAAATAACTTTTTGTTAAATTTTGAGCGATGTATCTGGGCTGCAAGGCGTGTAATCGCGTTTAGACTTTTCAATACATTTGTGTATATAAACTTTGGCAAGTTTTACAGATAATTGTATGAAAAAATAAATTTAAACGCCATTGCACGCTTTATAGTCCCGGGTACATCTGTTAAATTTTGTAAGAAAAATACATGTATTTTGTCCATTATCTCGGGTTTATTTTTCATCAACTTTTCAAATATCAAACTTGACGGAAAATATTTGATATTGGATTCCGGTTGTTCTCCATACAAACACTGCATTATGAGACCTATTTGAGGGCTGCTTTTTTGCCCATTTTCAAAATAGCAGATTTTACTCCGAAAAGATCTTTACAAGCTCAAAGAGAGCGTAAAATTACTAGGTTTGCACAAGACATCATAAAAATTCAAAAATCTAAACTACGCATCCTACAAAGCTGTTTCTTGTATGGTATGTTGATACTAGTGTTTTGTTTCAGATAAAGTCAAGGGGTGTTATTCGGGATTCTTTGTACTGAAGTCCCACTTGACTCACAATTTTAATTATATGTTTGGTTATATATATCGAAGCATGTGCATTTTTAAAATAAGACCAACTCTAACTTAAACTCAGACTTAAATTATTACTCCCCGCAAATAGCTCTGACTAATTCCTCGTTAATAAAGAGATCGAGCTTATCATTCAAATGTAGTTTAAAAAGAGTGAAAACGTCAAGCAAAATTGCATTTCAATGAAATGCTCCATCTTTTAACTGCCGAGGAGTTAGTCAGAGCTATTTACAGGGAGTAATAATTTAAGTCTTAGGAAACTTTCTGTGGTAATTTAGTGATAATTTGTAAGACCTATGGAATGTTTTTGACCGCTTATATTTCATACGTGAAAAAACACGCGTTAAAAATGTTTTAGCAATTTATTCAAAATCGAACAGTTTAATTCATTTGTTTGAAATTTTCCCATTTAGTGTGCAAGATTAGCGCATTTATTCGCTTGTCGCGGGTAGCCTCAAAATCGAAGGATAATTAGGGAAAACTCTTTTTCGCCATGTTTGTTTACCGTTGCTATGGAAACGCTGATTAGCATAAAAAGAGCATCGCCCAAAACTTTCATCCAAGCCCAACATCTGTTATCAAATTCAGATTCCTTGAGCTAAAGTAAGATTATGTATTAGCGCATTCAAAAAGGGAAGTGTGACCCAAAAAAAAAACTACTTGGAGCCACCTTAAATGTCCAAGGAAAAATGGAAAGTTACAAACCCAACAATAACAAAAAGAGGAACAAAAAATAAGGTGCTGGTGTCTGTCAGAACATGGCTGCGACCGATACGTTATTTCCCACGATCACAATTTTTATTATCAAAGTGTTGACTACTAAATTTTACAAAAGTCATTTTGCTTCCTGTCGGTGACAGCCGCGCAGAAGTTTGTAGATCTGTCATTCTGAATAAGTCAATATATTCTGGAATTTTCCCAAACAGAATAGTACAAATAAGCGATGTTTAATAAAGCTTGTGTCACATTTTATCCCGTACAGCCCTCTGGAGGAAAGGATTCATGGATATACTCCACGTTTAAGAAACGAACATGTAGTCAATTCATCCCCTCCAAGAAGGAGATAAGACGGTGAGTATTGTTATTCTTGTCATAACAGAAAATATATGGGTGCCGATCAACCGGTCAACCCCAGGGCTTCTGGACTTAGGTGGTTTAAGGGAGAGTATCTTAATTAACTACAAAGCTATTACAAAGGAAAACTTCAATTCTGTCTTGCTTTGGTTTCGTGACTTCAGCGGACATTAGAATTAGTAACGTTTGTTCCCTAACCCCCCACCGGGTTGCCCTTCAAATTCATTGTTCCAGCTATTTATTCTATATTTGGTGTGTCACCTGACCAGAACTAAAAATAGCTCAAA
>JAJGOT010000245.1:885000-917500 GCA_022457155.1 Cladopsammia gracilis
GCAAAGCGTAGCAATGCAAAACTGAAGCAATCACAAAATTACTTCCGACACTCAATTGAAAACCGCTCTATCTCAGAATAGAACTTTGGTTTCTGTTTCTAGTTCATTCGCATTTCTCATGATACTGATCCTGAGAAGGTACTGCGCCTCTTAAGACAAGAATGGAGGTTGGAGTTACCCAAACTGCTCATCTCTGTGACAGGGGGAGCAAAGAGCTTTCTCCTGCATCCAAAGCTGAAAAACGTGCTTCGACAGGGACTGTTAAAGGTGATTATACCTTAAAAAGTATTTTCTATTAATATATAACCTTAGATTAAAACAGGGCTTGATATAATGTTCTGCATTACCTACAGATGTATATCGTGACTGTAAATCACACAATATGTATCGCAAAGTACAAGTATTGTACTCGATGTACCGTCTTGATTTAAATCACAGGGCTCTAAGAATCATCTCGTCAATATCAAACAACGTAAGGTTAAGTCCACAGACAGGTTAAACCATCACGAGCTTGAGTAACCTATGTCAACTCTTGAAGACTTGAAGACAGTTCTATTCACTTAGATTTAAAAGCGAAACAAAGTCTTGAGAATATGAGTACGCCTGAATTACAATGAAGCAAACTCCTTTTAGCCTCTCTATAATTATGATTACTGAGTCTCAGAGAAAATATCTGTGAGGTGTCTGGGATGTGAAGAACGTAGGTAGTTGAATGAATGAACGGATCATGGGTGCATGAATTGCTGGCCTTTAGGG
This sequence comes from Cladopsammia gracilis, assembly GCA_022457155.1. Lineage (NCBI taxonomy): Eukaryota > Metazoa > Cnidaria > Anthozoa > Scleractinia > Dendrophylliidae > Cladopsammia > Cladopsammia gracilis. The sequence continues at coordinate 885,757 of JAJGOT010000245.1, forward strand.
CCTGGTAAAACTAGGAAACATTGTTGCGAAAACAACAAACTCGGAAACATTCATTTCGGAAGCAAAATTTGCGTCTGGTAAGGAAGAATGTTTTTTACTTGATTCAATAACATTTCCTTGCGTCTAGGAACAAGATTTGCGTCCACAACAAATGTTTCTCGTGCGCCTAAACTGGGAAACATTTACGTCTTCAACAATGTTTCCTAGTTTAGCCATGCTCTTATATTATCCACAGGCAGCCCAGACCACAGGCGCTTGGATTATCACTGGTGGCACAAACACTGGTGTGATGCGTCACGTGGGAGAAGCTGTCAAAGGTCACACTGTCATGTCACGTGGAGCACAACTGTCGAAAGACAAAGCTTCCCAGCTGCACTTGATTGGAATCGCCACTTGGGGCATTGTGGACCACAGGTCGGATTTGATAGATAGCAAGGTACGAGTCATGCCGGTGCTTTTGTAAAACTATGCGTCCACGTAAAATGACATGTACTTCTGTGAATGTTTTTTTTTTTGTTTAAATTTTCTGAACCCATGTTAAAATGAGCATTCTGAATAACCATGAAAAGGATGCTGAAGTAAAATGCAAATCAAAAGGCCAGCCATATCTTTCTTATAGAAAGTGCAAACAAGTAACCAGTGGTTTGAAATCTGTCTCTCCTCTTCCATTCACGTTAGCATGTTATTTTTGTTATAGCCAAGTTACCTTAAAACGTGGATTTGCCTTTTTACAAGAAAAGTGTAACCATTCTTCGGCATTTCAGGACTGTTTGGACGTTGTCGGGTAAAAAATACAAACTATGAACGATACAACCGAATATGGTTTTCTGGGAAGCGGAAAGAAAATTCGTGTGTTCTCAGATAAATTGCACGTTATTATAACAAAGTATGCCCAGAATAATTCTTGGAGAATCTTGCCATGTTCCCAGTATTACATTGTGTCACATCATTCATGGTTTGCGTTTTTTTTCCTGACAAAGTTTCTTCAATTAGTTGTATCCCTGATAAGCTTTCAAATAAAACATCGGAGGAATTTTTTACTGGATTATGATACAACTTAATATGTCTTGACATGTGCTTTTTAACACAGGGCGTGGGCACGTATCACATGACTTCCAGTTTATTGTCTGAGGGAGCGTGCTTGGATAACAACCATTCACATTTCATCCTTGTGGATGATGGGAGAGAAGGAAAGTATGGAGGAGAAATCCCATTTCGTGCCAGTCTTCAAAACTGCATAACAACAAAAAAGATCTCCAGAAGTGAGTAAATGAATCTAAATAGCAGGCCACATATCTCTGTTGTTCATCTGAGATGAGTGGCTTTCGAGCGTTTAGACTTTTGGTAGAACGAAAACGCAAACTTACATTCATTTATCGAATTTTAGTATGCTTTCATTTCTTCCGCTATTGTTGTTTGGTTGATTTCCTATATATAAATATAATTTGTCCAAAATGGCAGAATTGTCCAAGGTAACTGCCATGGTTTTAACTTCTCACAAGTAAGCCATTTTAGAACTACCTCCCGTAATATATATGTATATAATATATATCTATGGCAGGTGGTACGAGCAGGCGGCTATACATGTTCTTCGCCATCCCTTCTGATCCGCGGCCGCATTTCGCAACCCCAACTTCATTTAGTTGGACATCTCGGTTAAAAATGGTACTGGCAATATATTGTTCGTATGTTCTTCTGTGATGTCTTGTACTATTGCTATGTTTGGGTTGGTAAAGGACATGTTGTTGAATTACTAGATCTATTGCTGGCCTTCTTATGCAGTGTCCTACCCATTTTAACCTCAGGCATGTTAAGGCATGGTTTGAAGCCTAATTTGCATAAAATCTGAAAAAAATCTTAACTTTGCGATAATTTACCTTAACAATCTCAAACTTGGCAAGAGTATAAAACGTAATGACTTGAACTCGTTTTTTCCTCAAAGTGTCGAACTTTTGAGTCACGTGACCTGTAAATTATAATTAAAGGGAAATAATATTCGGAGTAAAATGGGGAACACAAAATGAAATATAAGTAAACGTTATTGGGTATCGATCTTTTACATCTAAAAAGCTTTTCATGAATTAGCCTTTTAATCGTGTCCATGTTAAATAGGAACGCTGCAATTAACGAAAATAGGTCACGTGATTAAATAAAAAGCTTAATATCTTCTAATAGAAATAACAGATACAACCATACAAGGCTAATTCATGATCAGGTTTTAGGATTTAAAAGTATAAGACCTAAAAAGACTTAATTATATTTCGTTTTGTGTTCCTCATTTTACTCTGAATATTTTGGTCGTTAAATATCATTTACAGGTCACGTGACCCAAATATTCGACACTTTAAGCTAAGAATGAGTTAAGGTCATCAAGTTTTATACGGTTGCTAAGTTTGAGCGTGTTACGGCAAATTTCCGAAAAGTTATCATTGTTTTCAGATTTTATGCAAATTAGGCTTAAAACCATGCCTTAACATGCCTGAGACTGCCTTTGCTTGATAATTAATAAGAGAGGTCGTTTGTGGACTGCATTATAGATACTCTTGCTTTTTTAATGTCAATCATTATTCTAAGACAAGAGGATACCTGTGTGTGATTCAACTATCGACTCATAAAATTCGGCACAGTAAAGATACAAAAAAACCTGATGTTGCAACGATTTCAGCCCTTCTGTAGTCAAACTTGTCGCGCAATTTTCGCAACACTGAGCTAGAAATGGTTGTATAAAACTACACAGTATAAGACCGCCATTTATGTTTACGTACTGTTGTTTTCCCAAGCTGTTGTTTTAAAGGAGTAACATAACCTGTTAGTGCAAGTGGCCTAGTACTTCAGGTGTTAATACTTCAAGTGTTTATTATATACCCGGCCTGTAGTTTCTTATAAGATAAGATAAAAGATAAGATAAGAACTTTATTAACGTTTCAAAATCGCTAGCATACGATGTACACTAATTGAGGACACCTAACTGCACTGTAACTACAATAATAGTCTAATAATAATCTAATAATAATCTAATAATTAATCTAATAATTAATCTAATAATAAACTAATAATAATCTAATAATAATCTAATAATAATCTAATAATAATCTAATAATTAATCTAATAATTAATCTTATCAAATAGAACCATGCATTTTACTTACTGGTGGTGTTGTTTTATTCCTGTTTCTCAGGCAAATCACATGGTATCCCTGTGGTACTGCTAGTCCTTGAGGGAGGTCCAAACACTATTCTTACTGTGCTGGAATCCGTAACAAGCAATCCAGCTGTGCCTGTCGTCATTGCTGAGGGCAGCGGTAGAGCTGCTGATATATTGGCGCATGCACATAGCCTGGTTACTACAAACGACGGGTCTGTACTACAATTTTACTTGCTCGATCTGAGTGGAGAGGCAAACTTATCGAAATAAATAACTCATTTGATTCGTTAGCATTCCAAAACGTAAAAAACGTAGCCTGCTCCGATACTTTCATACATTTAGGCCCCGTCCACACGTATCCGTTTTCGTTTGAAAACGCAAAAGTTTCTTTCCGTTTTTCAAAATCTCTCCGTCCACACGTAGCGTTTTCGAGTCATTTTTGCCTGTCCACAAGTATACGCAAAAACGACTGAAAACGCTTCAAATGCCTTTAAAGAGCATGCGCACCACTGAGTTTAGCCGAGCCTGCGAGTTGTTTGTTTATCGCTTCTGTTAGTCTTCGGAAAAAAGCATTCAAAAATGTCGAAAACTCAACGAAAGAGCGACTGTTTTGTTTGGACAGATGGCGAGGTTGAACTTCTACTCCAAGTAACAAAAGATTACAAGGCGTCAAAGAGCATGAAGAACGTGGATTGGGAATCATGTCAGACGAAATATTCCGATATTTTAAACTTGTTTAATGAACAATATCCTTCTCCAGAAGATGCTGAGAAACTTGCGAAGGAGTACCCACACAAGAAAGAAGAGTTAACAAAGGTTATGTTAACCTCTAAGCTTAATGCAATCAGAACTGACTGAAACAAACGCATGCGCAGTGAACTGTATTCAACCTCTTGACGTCATCGTTTGACGTCATCGTTTTCGTCATCGTTTGACGTCATTGTTTTCAGGTGTCCACACGAGAACGCGAAACACCGTTTTCAAAAGTTTCCACTTTGGAAAGCGTTTTCAAAAGTTTCTGTTTTCGGTGACCGTTTTCATCGGCTAACTGTGGACGGGAAGCAAAAACGGAAAGAAACTTTTGCGTTTTCAAACGAAATCGGATACGTGTAGACGGGGCCTTAGTTTTTGTGGATCTTGTTTCGTCCACTAAATGACATATGAAATAAACGCATAGTTATCAGACGCTCACGTTCTGTCTGTACCTGGTATATCTTTTTTCACAAATAGAAGGCTTAAAGTACAAGATATTTGTATTACAAAATAACTAAAAAAAAGTTCGGGAAGCAGCATCATACCAAACTGACATTGTAATAGTTTCTAGATTTTAGTTTACTGGCTTTCTCTTTATTATACACAGCAATTTTTTTAACGCGTGTGGTTATAATACAGTCACAAATTCTCCTAAGGGACAAATTGTCCAAACTGATTCCAGATATTTCCAAGGTAGCTACCATGATTTTTTTTTACCTCACCCAAGCATTGACTGACCACCTCCCGTAAACCACCGTTAATGCATAGAAGAAGATCCCCTTGTTTGATTTAACTACCGACCCAGAAAATGCGGCACACTAAATACACAAAAAACCCTGATGTTTTCGAACGATTCACGCAACACTGATCTAGAAATGGTTGCACAAAACTACACAGTGTAAGACTGCCATGACCAACAACTGTTGTGTGACAGGTAACGAATAGATTAACTATCTGTTTACACAAATCTTAACAGTTCTTTCTAAGAAGTTTTTTTTTTTTCATTTTTGATTTTTATCTCAGCACTGACATGGAGGACATGACTGAAGTTGTTGAACACCAGCAGCTTCTTATGAGAATTCAAAAAGCCTTTCCGGAATGCAACGAGGAAAAATGTATTTCTCTTTACCACAATGTACTTAAATGTGTGGGAAACAAAAGATACGTAAGTTGAGAAAACTATATTTGTCGTTTTTCTGCAAGTTTAGCGAGGAATGCAACTTAATACCAGTTGTTACATCGCACACCTAGCAATGATGTGCTAACATAATCGCGTTAGGACAGACCAAAACTCCAAACAGATTGATGCGAATGCAAGATTTACCTGGTCTGAGGCATTGGTCACACTTCGGACTCCCCCCAGGAAGAGGTATCAATATCTTAACAACAACAACAACAACAATTTATTTAACAAGAAACAACAACAACAATGTATACTTAGTATAATAATGAAAGAGTTGACTGATTTGTTTGCCCTGCAAATAGCTGGAAAGCTAATCGGGGCGGGGCAAAACAAGTACATGAAAAATACAAATATCTACAAAATCAAAAACCTTATACTATTGAAAAGCCTTGCAGATTGCACATAATAATGAATAAAAACACAGAAGTTAAGTGATCTAATTGAATTAAGACAAGGATTCTCTGACTATAGTAAGTGTATCTATGTACTTATACTTTATTAATAATCATGAAGATTTAAAACAACCCATGTCACATTCTGTCTTATGTTTCGGCTCATTACCCTAAGAGGTACCGCGAGGTACCGCGATAATTCTAACGGTGGTCCGATTTGAAATATTAGAACCCTAAGTGATACCCTGAATCCACACATTTTACGACGATCACCCCCGTCATTTTTATATTGGAGTCTCCCTGGGGTTTCACATCGCTATATCAGATAGGTTTTGTGCAGGAAAGGAAAACCTCATCGGTCAAATATGCCTTTTTCAAACATGATGAAACGCTGATTTCGGGACGATTTTTGTGCCAAAGCGGCAAAGCGGTGTAAAGCTGCAACGCTGTGATTTTGAACTCGTGAAGTAAAACACTTTGCAACGGATTGTATTTTGTAAATTCGCTATAACAGTGTCCCAGTCATAATTGTGTGAACAAAAGCCTAAGAGTTTTTTAATGCACGCAGGACAATGCACGGGTTAGTATACATTCCTATCATTGACAAATCCATTGTAATTTTCGATGTCTTTCAAAAAATTAAAGAAAATCGTTCTGTTTTTGAAAATGTTTTTTTTCCTCCTTTATTCCCACCTTTGCACAATTGTAGTATAAATGTGAACCAAACTCCACTAGATAGCAGACTGACCCAGACTAAGATGCTCGTGAAGAAAAAAGCGCGTTCAGTCAGTGACCCGCCAGTAGCTGTTGTATTTTCTAAATGATTTACTTGTTTCTAGATAACAATATTTCGTATGGACGAGGATGGTATCGAAATCGACAGAGCGATACTGAGAGCTCTTCTGAAAGGTTTGGAAATGCTTCTGTTCTATTTCACATTTAATGAATTATGTCGAATTAAGGGAAAAGGCCTTTGTGACAGGCCGTTTAATTTGTGCACTTTGGCTTTCTTTGAACAACTTTGCATTCTAAATAATCTTTGTCGAATTTTGTAACGACAACACCCGAATAATAAAATTATAAAATACTATTTCGCATTTGAAAGCATTGTTTATTGCAAAATGCCACAGTTATTGTACAATGCGACAGTTATTACTTTTCACGGCAACCATGTTGGATGGCAGAACAATGAAATTTCCATCCTTTGAGGGTATAAACTCTATTCAAGAAAGGACAAAGAGTAAGAGAGGCCATCACCCATACATGCCCTATTCCATAGGTAATCTGTCTCAAGTTATTTTTAGACCGGCACCAAGGCTGTAGAGATCCCAAGGGGTTAGATAACAGCCAATCACATGGTGCGAATGTTTCCGCGTGGATAACCCACGAGGCAGATTACCTATAGAATAGGGCATGTATGGGTGATGGCCTCTCTTTCCCTTTATCCTCTCTTGCTCTATTTTAACGAAATTGATTGCTATTGTTTCTGTTATCCAAAATGGCTGCCGTGCAAACCACCAATTGTAGAATACGACAGGTTTGATAAGCTATAACAAAAGCGAGGTTATTACAAAATGCGACAGCCGAAATGTGTCTTGTTGTTATTCACAGCACAACATGCCTCTGCAGCTGACCAGCTAAGTTTGGCCTTGATATGGAACCGAGCCGATATCGCCAGAACTGAGATATTTACAGATGATCAGAAATGGGAGGTAAGACAACATGACTTAAATTGGCTACTGTATAAAAGAGATTTAAAATACGACGTTCCAAGTGTCAGCCCTTCGTCAAAACCGGCAGCTTTGGGACCTTTTTGCGAAGGCCAGTTTACTTTATCGACTTAGGGCCAATTATTTAGACGAAGTCTAACTTAGACCGCGGTCTGAGACAATTAATGGACCTTCACATCTGTTTATACTGTGTAGATAAATGTTTTTGTTTTCTAGTCTGTGTTATACGCCTTCTGGGCAATGTTTACAGGTAAATAACGATTAAATTTTAGTGTTGGTTTAGACCGCGGTTTTGTTAAACACCGTCTGAACTTCGTTTAAATAACCGATCCTTAGTTGACACCAAATTTTAATGATTGTTTTTGTTTGTTGTCGAAAACAGATGGACGCTTTAGAAGATGCGATGATGGATGCACTGATCAACAATCGTGTTGAGTTTGTAAATCTTCTTTTAGAGCATGGCGTCAGTATGAGCAGATTTTTGACAACAACTCGGCTGGAGCAGCTTTACAAGGCGGTGAGTGTAACATAAGTTCAATGATTTGCGCCGTAAATCTAAAAAGAGCTATCGCCAGTCGAAGTCCATAACAATTTATAATAATGTTAAATCTCGTCATTGGCCACTTGTTTGGAAATTACAAAGCGGGAGGTATTAGGGAAAAATAGGCTCCGTTTGGGGAGCATATGTCCACTATACGCTGCTAAATGTTTGGTTGTACAGTGAATTTTTGCCTTTCTTCTTTTGAAATTTTGGGGTCTACCCGTTGAAGGCCAACTCACCTACGTCACCTGGTGAAAAGCAATGACATTTTTAACGCGCGGTATTTATTATCAATTTTTCATCAATTTGACGTATTGAAACAAAATCTTTAAAGGTTCAGAGGTGCCTGATTTTTTGGCAGGTCTCGTGTCACTGTCCTTTATACAATTTCATATGCGATCTATTTCCAGTTGCCTGGTGATAAATGGATTGCATAACTGTTTAATACAGCTGTAATTTTCTATTGGCGGTTCTATTGTTAACAACTTCATGTTACTAAACAAATTTCAGGTTAACAAACTTCCTGTGACACCGTCGATGGCATAGTGTCTTTGCGCACATGCACAGTCCACACAAAAAACATACACCTAATTCATTAAAGGTTGCTTTGGCAGTTGGTCATTGGTAATTGGGAATTAGCATTTGGACATACGGAACACAATGCAATGCTTCGCTTGAGTGACCGCCAAACAATAGCTTCCCAATGCCCAATTACCAATGACCAACGCAACCTTTATTGAATTAGGTATATATGGGTCAAGTAATGACCATCAAACCTCTGACTGAGAACATATTTGAGAACATTTGGTGTTCACCAAAATTAACTCAGACTTAATAAGATTAAGCTCTACATTACTTTCATATTTTTCCTTAAAAGCCATGGTTGTATAAATACCTGGCTGCCACCCTGGATGCTGAAATGAGTTGGAACTTATTAATAAATAGTTGACTTCTTATTGTTTTTCTTAATGGTTACTTGGAATCGTGACCAATATACGAATATTAAGGACGTTCGCGCCCAAAATGTTCCCACGTACAGATTTTTTTATAACTTGCCATGCAGTAAGGTGAAGATCAACTATTGCCAAAATGACCAAAAAATTAGGGGGTCACCGTGCTCGTTTTCGGGATATAAGGCGCATTGAAGACCATGCATTTTAAGAAGCTTTCGTTATTTAAAGACGATCTTAGCTTACAACTATTAGCAATAAAAGAAGTACTTTAGTGAAATTTAGATCGGGTAAACGTACTTAATTCAACACAACTAAGTCTATGTCGTTCCTTGAGGAAGAATAGGCCTTGAAAAAGAAAACATATTAGTCTTGCCCGTCCACATTCGAAGAAAACTTTGGTCGCACGATAGCAGAAAAGGCGAAATATTTGTAACTTCTCACGTACAGATTTTTTCTGTTTTTTGTTAAAATGGAGAAAATTAGGAATGGAAGTGATCTACGGAAAGAAAAATGGGGGTCACCGGGCATCCAAGAGAGTAAAATGGCTGCGAAGTTCTCAAAGCGACCATCTATTCGTACTGTCACGTCATTGCGTGACATTTCCGAGAAGGCCTGGTTCCACAGCTATCCCATGAAACTACACGATCTTTACGTTCCATTCTATAAAGTTTAAAAAAGTTTGCGTTTGGTACGTTCCTGTTGATATTTCATGGGCTTTTAACGTTTGCGTGACATGCGCGAAAGAATGCGCAGTAGCAATGAGCGCGGACGTCCTTAATCGTACAATCGTTTATGTGATGGGCAACTTTGGAGGTAACTATCATATATAGAACTTTCAACCCTGCGATATTTTAAATTAAAATATTTTAAATGGTTGGAGATGTATTTTTTAGGCGATGGATTAGTTTTAATTAATCTTTTAAATAGTTTGGGAACGTAACGAGGGCATAGAACATGCAACATGTCGGCATCAATTTTGCTAACATTTTATATATCGTCGTAATTAGTATGTTATCTGTTCAGCTGAGTTATAATTGGTGTTATCTGTTCATTTATTGTTGTTATTTCTTTAGTTATTTGTTCAATTACCATTGAATTCAATTTATGGTTAAATTTTGCCTAGAAAAATTAAGAGACAATAAAGGATTACACTACCTTTCTGATGCGATGTTTCTATTTTAGAGGATGCAATCTTCATCAAGTGTTGTATTACGACAAATCATTGGCAAAGACAAAGTAAGAAAATCCTTATGATCGTTCCTTTCAACTTCAACTCAGACAACTCTTGGAGTCAAAGTTGCTTCAGTAATTTTATGTGATGGAATTATTAGTGTATTAATCAGCATATTTTTTATTGACAAAGTAAATATCATAGTTGCCTTATTGTTAAATGTAATTTGCATGAATAGCTCGTCACACGTGCAAGGCTGACTGATCTTCACTTGCTGTGTTTTGGTCACTACTGCACTAAATAATTGACAAAGAACCTTGGCACAAACATGAAATTGGTTTTAGAATACCAAGAAGAAAATATCAAGTGATTTCTTGAATTAAGAAAAAAACACGGTCATTGACTTTAATGATTTTTCCAAGACACGTTTTAACAACGTTTAACTTGAAAGCATTGGCCAATGTTTTCAAGTTGCAATCCATTTCCATCCTGGCCATCCGCAGACACTAGTTTCTTCGCATTAGTATAGTATTTTTAAACAAAACTAGACCATTATTTTTAAGTTTCCATTGATGCAAATATGTTTTTAGCTTTTCAAAGTGATACTAAAAATATGTGACATTCCCCCCTTTAAGTCTATTTTATTTCTTGCAGATAGAGTCCGGTTTTACCCTCGACGATGTTAACAGTGCCATAAGAAGACTATTAGGTGGTACCTGTAAAGGACATGGAAAAGATTATAACACCATCAGAAGGGTACATAATTTGTTTCTTTGTACTTTCTCCCTTTTCGCGAGGTTTCGACTGGTCACCTGACGTCGAATGGCTGGTGCCGCCGTAGAAATATTGCTTCGTTTCCAGTGTGGGTACTTCAAAGAAACATTCCTCTTTGAGGTTGTGTCAAACCCCTTAACATTTACAACTTTCATTGTTTCATTAACTGTCATAAATTTCAAATTCTGTGGTGGTGGCTTGATCAGGGTCAAGTTGCAACTTGTTGAATGGAATAAGAGCCTTTGTCTATTTTTGTTCAACAACGTTCAACATGTTAAATGGCCTATTTCAACATTCAACAAGGCATGATATACTTTTCAACATTTGTTGAACAGCCGTTGCAACATGTTGATGAACAAACTGTTGAACCGTGTATAACGATAGTTTTAGCTTACTTTTAGTTTAGTTTTAGTTTACTCACTTTGTCACAGTGCCGACTTTTGTCGCCGTGACGGGAGAAACAAACAGGAAATACGTCCCAATTGATATCGATCCCCCATGGAGACCAGACCACAACACCGGGGTCTACGTCCTCTACAATTTTTCGAACAGTGATGTGGGTTCTTTTACGTCCCCTACTATTGAATATTCTATGTATCTATATCTATCTATCGTCCCCAACTAGTGAATATAATATGTATCAAAGTGCTCTAAGAACCATCTCGTGAAAACGAAACAACGTAAATAAGGTTAAGTCCACAGATCGGTTTTAATTTTCCATCCTGAGTTTGAAGTCAAACCAAAACATCTTTGCGTGTCATAAATATGCATTGTGTGAAACGTTGTTACACTGGGGAATTAATAAAAAAAAGTTTGAATGTTTCTACTCAGAGTCATGCCACTTATTCAATTACAGTAATCATCTTTTAACACGTAATACACTGGGGAATTAAAATAAAGTTTACAGATGATGGAATGAGTGAAAATTTGCATATCTATCCCCTATACCATATGCCGTTCAACGCTTCGTGTATTCACGAGATAAAAAAATATATTTTTCTTTCGAAGGCTTTCGATGAGGCTAACATGAAGATGTTTGTGGATGGGCACCACGACCACATATCGCACGCATGTCACGCGACCAATCCTTACAAAGAGTTGTTGTTGTGGTCCGTGCTCTGCAACATGCAGAAGATGGCGCTCTTCATGTGGGAACGAGGTGACGAAAACTTGGCGCGGGCGCTTGTGGTGGGAAAACTGTACAACGTGATGGCGAGGCTGACTGAGCGCGATGACGCCAAGGCAGACGTCACTGATGAGCTTTATGCGCATGTCGAGTAAGTTTTGTCAACATAACACACAACAACACCTTTTAATTCCAAAAGAATCCGATATATGGGCAGTTGGTATGATAACCTTTTATTTCTGTGTAGAGAGTTCAAGCGACTGGCCTTGGGTTTGCTAGATCAATGCTTTCGAACGAACGAAGAGATCGCCCAACAGCTTCTGACCTACAACTTGGAGAACTGGGGCGGACAGACTTGTCTGTCGCTCGCAGTCGCCATTGAACACGAGGAATTCCTTGCTCATATCAGTTGCCAGACTCTTCTTACTGATATATGGACGGGAGCTATGAAAACTGCGCATCGGTCTTCAATTAAGGTATGCGCATACTTGCTTGGATGCTGTGACTGTCGTATGATATAAACATTTAGTAAATTTTTACCTCTCGATAATGATTTTCTAGATTTCTGATTGGGGTGGGGGGGGGGGGAGGGAGTGAATGAGGGGGGAGGGGGAGCGGAGTAAAATGTTAGAGATTGAAATTTTTTCTCTGCCGTTCGGGCCTTATTTTTGGCGAGATGGGGGGGGTGGTTGGCGGCCCCCCCGGACACCTCACCTGGATTCGCTTCTGAGGCCCCGTCCACACGTATCCGGATATTTTTGAATCCGCAACTTTTTTTTTTTTGCGGATTGGCCTTCCGTCCACACGTATCCAGCGAATTCGGGCAAATACGGTTCGAATACGCTACGTGTGGACGCGAATATTTTCTGATCCGTAACAAAAAAGTTGCGGATTAAAAAAATATCCGGATACGTGTGGACGGGGCCTGAATTCAAACCCAAACTGGCATTGGCACGCATGGAATCCTGGACACCTTGGTTGCATAATAATAGAAATATCCGAACCATCGCTGCCGTTCACTGGAACAAAATAAGCAATGTTTTAAATCTGTTTAAAGAAAAACCTCGAGCATATAAACAGTCAAAAGCTTTTGAGTACCCTTTAAAGTGGGCTGATCATGTAGATCATTTACAGTTTGTTTCTCAATGTATACCTTTTAGGGGCCAAAGCTCGCATACCATGTAACCTCTGGCTTCCTTTTCTCATCATTAGACCATGTTAGGAATTATATTTCCTCCATCGATATTTTTGCTGGAATTTAAAACAAAGCAAGAATTGTTGTCCATGCCGGTGACTTTAGAAGAGCACGAGCAAGACTTGGCCGGGGAGGAAGAGGAGGAGACTGAAAACGAGGAAGAAATCCACGCCTTCCGAGACAGCCGTGCTATGACTGAAGACAACAGAGGAATGGAATTGAGGTTTGCATATGCCTATGTAATAAGTATAAGTCAGAAGAGTTATTTATATTAACGGCATATGATTTAGTGTTTTCAATACCCAGATCGCCATTATTTCTGCGTGACTTCTTAACTAACTTTAGCTTATTTGTGCCAATGGACATTTTTCGTTATGTACCGCACAATTCAGGTGGCCGGAATAAAACGTTTTTACTAATGGTTCTGTTAAATGTGTCTACTAAGTACTATGACACTCACTTTTTGTAAAAAATGTGAGCAAAATTGGTTATTTAAGTATGATCACCGTACCTCCTGGCCTGTTTTAATATGTGGAGGACTTTCATATCGTTGTTATAGTTTTTTGCCTGACAATCTATTTAGATATCCTTGCAAAAAAATTATTATACCTGTAAATTGAAGCGAAATTAATGGATTCTCCCTGACTTATATTTTGAAGAACACTTTCGGAGCCTAAATTCAGAACGCTGTCTACGTCACGTGACTTAAACAGGATCCCAACTCACCAGGAGTGGACACAGGAGACTCGTGTAGTGCATCTGCGATGGAACAAGAAAATTTTGGAGTTCTACAAAGCACCTGTGACTAAATTTTGGTCTAACGTGGTGAGCAGTAAAATGCAACATTGATTGTGATAAATGGCAAGAAAAAAAATCTAACCAATCACGATACACCGTCTGGCTATCCAAGGAACCAATTAGAACTCGAAATAAATACATATAGCGTCAAAGGCTGATTGGTTGAAAAAGTGGCCCGAGTTTTTTTTAACCAAACAAAAAGTGCAGGAATTTAAAGGGGAAGTATCACGGGGATTTGGTGTCATTTTAAAAAGCAAAAAATGATACTGTATGATCAGAAACCGAGAAAAATAAAGCTCCAATGGTGTGATAAATTATCACAAAATATATCAAAACTTTGTAAATAAGTAAAGGTATTGTAAAATGGCCTTGACCAAAAAACCATCGAAATTCCCGTGATACTTTCCCTTTAAACTGAATCTGAGGCGGATTACTTTTGGAGCTCAATTATTGAAAAGAAACCATTAATGTCCATGTTACAAACTTGACGAGATCGAGTGGTAAAAGCCAGGACCTCGATCAATTGAGTGTTCATTTAATTAGGTGCTGTTCTCTACTCATGATTAATTTATGTTAATATATTTACTTGCAGTTTGTGTACATGATGTTCCTGGCCCTGTTCAGCTATGTGATTCTTATTCGTCAAGATAAAATTCCTTCCATCAGTGAAATTGTGCTCATTGTCTTCGTCTGCACTCTCTGTACTGAAGAAATAAGACAGGTATTAACAACATTTTACTTTAGAGCGTCCTTATTACTATAACTTTAGAGTGCGGGTTTGCAATCCACTTCTATTTTTTTCAACCAATCTCCTATAGACGCATTTCAATTCGTTACAATTCCCATCTCAAATGCCATTTCTGATTGGACCAAACCATGTTACCTACTTTGCTTCAAACGACAGCTTGAACTATGGACTCGCAAGTGATCAGTTTGTGCGTCTTAACATGGAAAAACAAGTTTTGTTGTAAAACATCAATCTTTCAAGATCCTTGGGAAAGCCAAAAATATCTGTTTAATTTCCTTAATTCTTCGGACCAGTCATGACGTAAGTATACTTATCTTCTAACAGTAATTATACAATATACTGAATTATACGCGCCTTTTGATTGGTCATTTCCTATGATCTGTTAAAGTACAGATAAATCCTCGAACAGTCATGACTCCAGTCAGGAGCCGATTTAATAGGCTCCTGCTTCAGTCGATTGCTATGAGATCAGTTTTTCTTCCCTGTTATTGTATAAGACGAATAGATTCCGTCCACTTTGCCGTGCATCCGTCCAGTTATAGATAATAGAAGATGTCAAAATCTGACGAGAACACCAGTGACAAACTCGCCTGTTGCTCGTTGGCCACTTTTTTGATTTTACTACATCTTGACTAGCCTCCCACGCAGACGACCTTTGGGCTCGTCACGTGCTCCCCCCTCGTGTGCTACATTTGGACGTCATCGGTGATCTATAACTGAACAGACTGATGACAAAATGGAATCAGTTGTTAACTATATATTTTTGGCAGATACTCCACTCCGAACCTCCAACGCTAAGAAACAAATTCAAAGAATGGGCTTCCAGTAAGTGGAACATTCTCGATGGCTTCGCAGTGGTATCCTTTTTCGTTGGTGTTGGACTCAGGCTTCACCCAGTCACACGTAGCGCGGGTCACGTGGTATACTGCCTCGATGTGATGCTGTGGATTATTCGCCTGTTGGACATTTTTTCTGTCAGTAAACACATGGGACCTTATGTGGTGATGATCGGAAGGATGGTAATGGAAAATTTTATAGTTTTAAGGTGGTTCGATACAGTTTTCTGGAGACCATAGCAACACTTTTCAATCGGCTTTTAAGTGGCCTTCTCCAAGTCAGATCAACGTGAAATTTTCACCACTAACTGGTTTTGAATTGAAGTTTGGCAAGATATATTTTCTGGTAAAATCGATATTACCATGACGACGATAAACAAGAAACTTAGAAATCAGTAAAAGTGAAATTTAGCGCGTTTAAGATTTCGCATTGAAAATCCCACATAGGCATCTTAAAATATGGTATATGGCATATATATTTTGCAAGAACAAAAACATTCTGTATGTTTGAATTAAAATAAATCGTAATAACATTTCAAACCTTACTATTTGTGTACTGGTATTAAATTCATCGAGAGATTAACACTGGTTTTGTGAAATCACTTAATGATAATGTCAAAAAGTAGCTTGATGTAATGTTTGTAAACTTTGAAAGTTTTGTTTACTTTCTCTTTTGCGATCTTGAGAACTTCCTTTTTTCCTAACATCGCTTCATGTGCAATTTTTGGGTAATTTTCGATTTTAATGGCTTTTGCAAAAATCTGAGAAACGGCTCGATGGATTTTTTAAAACATTCACTGTGCATGCTTACCGATGTGCAAAATATTATCTGAAAGTTTCATTGCCATTGATTCACTGGAACGCCTTTAAATTTAAAGATGAAGACGACTTACGAACGGGCCGAATAAATGACGTTACAAATTTACTTATTTTAAGTTATGCTTAATAATGATTTCAAATCAATGCGCACTATCATGTACGACCTCTCCATACGCGCTTTCCTTCAAGGCAGAGATACCCACTTTGTCCTTTTTCATTGACTTGATGAATTGATGAATGACTTGATGAATGACCAAAAGCGCTTACCCAGGACAATCAGTAGTTGTTGCAGTATCAAATAAATTGGAGACGTAATCATTATAAGCCTCTGACAACTTGTTCTTAAATGCTTTCCTGTAATTCTTAAATTTCGTCCAACATTCTTGGGTTTGGAGTTGCCTCGCTTTTTTCAATTCAAAATCAGTTAGTGGTGAAAATTTCACGTTGATCTGACTTGGAGAAGGCCGCTTAAAAGCCGATTGAAAAATGTTGGTATGGTCTCCAGAAAACTGTATCGAACCACCTTAAGCTGTTGCATTGTTTATTCGTCTGTCACTTCGTGGCAGAATATTATAGTCGATGTTTGCATAAAGTGCTATCCATAACACAACCAACCAATGTCCGCTAACCGTGTTTACTATTATGTTGTCGTTTAAAAACGTCGCATAAAGTAACATTGAGGTGGCTTCATTATTTTAACTCTCATACAAGCAAACTTATACCCTAACCGTGGTACAAGGGGAGGGGGTTGGGCATCATGCTAATTATGACGTCATACCCCCTTACTATAGCAATGGATCCTCCTTGAACTAAGCCAAAATGTGTCTCAGGGATAAAAGAACAACTACCGAAGAGGGCATGTGGTGGCAATAAATGCTCTTTAACAGTCGTAAAAAAACGTAAGGGGGTGGCATCCAAGGTGACTGGAAACAAACTGTATCATACCATCCATCGGGGGAATGGTAAATACTTAAAAACGTTTCGTGTCAAGAAATGGCAAAAGTACATAAGTACTCGGGAAAATAAAGGCGAACACCCGTACTTAGTAGCTGTTGTGAACAGCGAAATGAGGCTTTGCTTAGAGACTTCCCATTTAGATTTAATATGCACGTTAATTGCTTTGCTTCCTTCAGACTGTAGACATGCTGTACTTTCTTCTCATTATGACGGTGTTCCTCTTGGCTTATGGAGTCGCTCAGCAAGCTATCCTGTATCCACAACAAGATCCGTCTTGGTCTGTTTTGTCTGGGGTGTTCTTCAGGCCTTACTTTCAAGTTTACGGGGAGCTTTTCATGGATGACGCACCTGATACACGTAAGAATTCACTTATCATGCTTATTGAACTGTTTGTTTCAGCCAGCCAGTCAAAAAGGATTTTTCACTGTCTCCCATGCATACACTCCCAAAACGCGACAACTTGTTCTCGATAGTTAAGTGAAATTAAAAAAAGAATACCAAATGTTTATTTTGCTGTACTGCAGAAAACAAATCTACTGTTAAAAAGATTCATATGAACACACTTACCATTGAATTTCTTCCACAGAATACAGCGCTGAAGCCACTCATTGCTGGACAGTTAATGTTTGAATATGGCACTGACGAGGAAGCTATCCAGATACTTCGAAAAACAATTGCATTGGTTTTGCATTACGTACTACGCTTTGTGATTGGCTAAAAATACTCGTGCTACTATGTCAACCAATCAGAACCAAAACCAAAACCAATTATAACTTGCTCCAAGGTATTTTCCCGCGCTTTTTTAAACGCCGGTTACATGGATTTACTTCGAGTTCCGATTGGTGTATTCGATTGTTCGTTTTGTGTTGTGATTGGACTGAATAATTGCTTTGGTTTTGGTTTACGATACTCAGTTGAAAACCACTGTAGATCTATGACTGATATTGTGCTATTACAATCAAATTTCAGTGAGCAATGACACAACACTTTTTGGTACCTCAAGAAAGGACGAGCATGGTGACACAATAGTGGCATTTATCGTGGCTTTTTATCTACTAGTCGCAAATATTCTGCTGTTGAATCTTCTCATCGCTATCTTCAAGTGAGTATTAAGGAGCCGTTTATATGCGGCCCGTAAATCCAAAAGTGTTTCAATTGTGACAACAAAACTTGGAGAGTGTGTATTATATACAAACGTAGTGGCATAGGTGACATCTATGTCATAATTTCCAGAAGTCCGCCATATTGGAGCCGGCTATGATCTTGGTTCTGCCATCTTAATGTCGTGATTCATGACGACCTAATACACCTAAATTGACTCAATAAACTACAAAATTCATTTAATTCAACATTTAACATTTTGTTCTTAATTTTCCCCTTAGCAACACGTACAATAGCGTGCAGGCTAATGCAAATCAGATTTGGAAGTTTCAGCGGTACTATCTGGTCATGGAGTATGCGCAAAGGCCAGTCTTGGTACCACCTTTCATTATCTTGAATCACGTGATTCATCTGATAAAAGGAGTGTATCGCTGGCTCAGAAATTGTCGAAGGAAGGGAGATAAAGGAGACCGCACCCACTGTTACGGACTAAGTACGTATGTCGTTTGTTTCTCAAAACAGAAAACGTCCACTTGACAAGGCTTAAGGATCGCCATAATAGAACATGCAAACTGGTTGTGAAGATCAACAATGAATTTCAAAAAGAGTGTACTTGTAAAGTTGCTTTGTTTTATGTTGAACGAACCGTGACCCTGCACATTGTTTTGTTTAACGTGTGAGCCCAAATGTTTCTGCTGGTCAGTTGCTCATATGCATTTCAATACCTTTTGTGTTTTGTGCAGGGTCAAGGCAAACGAACAAAAGAAATGGAGAACAAAAACATATAACAAAGGACTGACTGAGTTTCATAACCAATTTGTTCTATTAACTATGGGCTCACCATGAACGCCGGCGACCTCATTTATATAACTGGTGAATACGCGAAGCATTGAACGAACAGGCCTTATGTATGATGACGTCACCAGATCAAAATTCACCACCAAGCCTCGTTTGTACTACATTCCTTGCAAACCTTAGACAAAAAGTTTACGTCGTTTTTGAGTGGGTATTCTTTTCAACTCTGCTCCTTTGAGAATACATTGATGAGATTATCGCAGGTTTACACTTCGAATGCGAGGCTTTTGGGTGAATTCAGCTTGTGAAACGTATACATGCATAAGGACTATCATAGCATGGTCGATTGGCTGTAAAGATTGATACCGCGATATGTAATGGTCACCTGCCTTACCCATGGAGACGACATTGGAGGGGGTGGGGGGGAGGGAGGGAGGACGGAGGAGGGTGGGGAGTTGGACGCAGTTGGTAGCGAGAGGCTCCGAATGTTTCTCATTCACGAGTTGGTTCATAAGAGCCTATCAACATTTCATACCTTGAACTAAACGTTTTGGTAAGTACAAGACAATTAAGTGTTTCTTTGGTTGGCTGATTGCAGTACATTCTTTCTCCACAAACCAACAGTTAATTGAATGAATTTTCAAATGTTCAAGTGCATCTAATCAGACACAGGAAAAGTTGGTGATTAGTACGAGTGATAGCTGGCGAGAGCCGTGGTATTTATAGTAGACAAGTTTTGCCGTACTTTTACCGCCCATGTATTTCTTAATTTATCAGGACATCCCACCTCTTTTTATCCGTTGATTATGACTAGTCGTAAGCGGTACCACCACGTACGAAACAAAACACATTTTTTCTGACAAGTTTTAGCACACTATAGAAACGCCATGCCTGAGGCCTTCGCTTGCTCTAATTTAATAAACCTGTTTTCTACCTTTTGTTTTGCGTAACCTTAGATAAAATTATCTCTTTGGTATATGTTAATATTACTTTATTTTATACAATACTACATGATCCGGACATGTGTGTTTTGTAACATTGTAGCATTTTTGTCTTTCTTTTTCTAGAACGTTTTCTAGATAAGGACGATCTTCAAAAGATGTCCATGTTTGAAGAGCGATGCGTGGATGGCTACCTAAGAGAGAAAGACACACTGCTTCACGCTACTCAGGAAGAGAAAATCAGGGTCATGGGAGACAGGTGTGATGCATAAAATAATAATAGAGAACGTAGAGAAAGAACGTACACCAACTTTGAAACAATAACAGATCCATATTCAGTGCTTTGTGGCGTCTAAAAATACAATTATGTTGATATATAGATTCGAGAGATGAATAAGAAATGAGATTCAAACGAATGTAGAACGAAAAAAATGTTAAACAGGTTAGCTTTGACAGGGACTGGGGCTGGGTCGATTTATTTTATTGAGGTGGCTCACCACAGTTTCTATCACTTGTACTTTGATGTAGCGATAAAACAATTCTTAATTTTTCGAAAATTTAAGATGGCTTCAAACCCCTCCCCAAGAATATTTTAAAACTCTGCAAAAAGTTGTATCTTAGGATGACAATGACAATTCGATAATAAACAATGGGTTCACCGAGTTGGTTTTTCTAGTAATAAGCACTTAAGGCGAAAATGAAAGGTGTCTGTAACGGGTTCTACTGTTGCTATGGTAGCATGTTACGTCATTACAATTACCATAACTTTACTTGTTCGCCAATGACCGGACATTTGTTTGATACAATTATTGTAGCATCAACTGATAATTGTGTTAATCCATCAAAAAGTATAAGTAAATGAAAATGCCAGGAACTATTGCTAGCCACCTTAAAAAAAATATATATATATATTTATTTTTTTACACATTTTATAGAATGGAGTCAGTCTCTTGTCAACTGCAAGATATGTACAAAGAATCCATTAGTCAGTCCAATACGAATAATAAGGCCATTTCATCTTTGGATAATCGCCTTAACAAACTGGAAGAATACACGCACAGAATTGTGGGTCTTCTGGAGAGATTGCAAGTAGTGATGCCACCAGAGACATTCTCGACAGGTGTATTAACTGGCACTGACGAGCATGCGCAATCGGCTAGAACTGTGTCTTTATCAGACGTTGAGTTCGCAGGTGAAAGAACAAATTAGTCATTTTCAGTTTATAACATCTAGAAATTCTTACGGGGGACTTGTTGACCAGGCTCTGTGTGACTAGCCTGGATAATTTCTAGAGAATCAGTGCGTAATAGCAGATTCCCGCTAATGGGAAAGTTTCTCTAATATTGAAATTTTCCCAAAAACCAAATGTAATTTTCAGATGCATTTTGGGGGATGCCTATTTAACCCTTTTACGGCGACGATTAAGGATAATTAGAGTTCCTGATCTGGCATTTATTGAAAATGTAGTCTTTTTATTTGAAAGAAAGGTGATTTTATAATCCCTGTTTTTCGTTAAAATTATTGCAGGATCATCTTTTGGTCACGGACCTATTTCTCGGAGGCTGTCTAATGAAGGATCAAAGGTTGGTATTGTGGGTGGCGCAGGAGGTCGTTTCAAATCACGATCGGAATCGGAACGAAGCTCAGTCACGGATCAGAGAGAACTAGGTTGGTATTTACATACAAAAGTATAGTTTATAGTCCGCAAAACTTCAAAGTTTTGGTGGAAAGGAGTCAGATGTATGGTTTAGTTTCGATCGCTCTCAAATCCCAGCCATTCAAGAGTTAAACCGAAGTGCGCGTGTACTTTATCAACACGTTGCCATCATTCACACCTAACTAGGGTCACACTTACACTCACGATATAAAATCTGTCCTACGCATTTTGAGGAGTTACGATCCCAGCAAAGCCTTCAATCTTACGTACCATCATGATAAATTTGTGTGTTATACACGAGGCTGGTTTTACTTGTGACGATTAGCAGAGATGGTCAACACTTGGAAGCGATCAATATCGGGGTAACCAACTACGAGATTTCGGTACCAACAAACTCAGTAATAAGTCAAGAGTAGATCTACATGTAATATGTCATTAATAAACAAATTTAATTTCGACTCAAAACAGAGGGATTCGCTAGAAGACGCCTTTCAACTGCAGTTGCGCGCGCAAAGAAGAGTGCTGCTGGACGAGCTTCACGTGAAAAACTCACCACGCATGTGCGAGCGAGGCATTCGCCTTATCCAAAGAGTAATCAGCAGCGTTACCCCGTACCAGACTTCTTGGTTGCCTGGGAGGTATGCGACTTGATATCTGAAGATGAGATAACTAGGTCAAAGAAAAAAGGCATTATATACCTTATTTTCTCAATTAAACGCCGCCGGCGTTTATTTCAAACTTGGCCTAGTAGACCCGGCGTTTCTTCGAATCAGCAGTTCTTTCTCGCCCGCCATTTTTAAATAAAGGGTTATTATTCGTTTTTCTTGTCAGCCGTGTACCTTGCCCTTAAATCTTAAGTTTATTATACCACAAATAAACGTTTGAGGAGCTTACTTACAACTTCCTCTATTATACCCGGCGTTTATTCGGGGCCCGACGTTTAATCGAGAAAATACGGTATGTAAATAGGACACTTTAATTTGAGTTTAAATAGAAGATAAAAAATACTGTTATTTGTTGTCAAAGAGAGACTTAACCCTCGGAGATACAAGAAATTCATGCCCCCACCTTGATACAATGCGGGATTGTTGGAATATCTCCCCTTGGCTTTGGTTGCGTTGCAATAGTTTGTTTAAAACTCTTTTGAATAGATAGTTTGTCATGTTCTCTACAAGATAAGGTGGTCACGTGTCAATGATGACGTCGCGTAATGCAACATGCCGCCATCTTGAATCCGCCATTCCACCTCTGCTGATCCAAAATGAATTAGAATAAAAGAAATGATAGAATAATTAACTAATAGACTAGAACTTTAAAACTAGTAAAGACAGTAAAAGCAACTTACAAATTAAAATTTAACCAAAAACCTGTGAGCATTATGTCCAATTAGATGCCTGCCGTAGGAACATTGCTTGACATTCCAAAATTTTCATATCAAACCGTGTCCGAATTAGGAACAGCGAAAAGCAAATTAAAGCCTTCTCCTGCCAAAATGAAAGCAGCTTTTGATTCACATTTGGAAAACAGTTGAGGGGAGCGTTGCATTCGTCCCCCCCTCCCCCCCCCCCCCCCCTCCTCGGTTAATTTGCTTCTTATTTATTCACCGGGCGTAAGGACTGTACTGAGAAATAACAATCCGATCGTGACTGTACGGATCGACTGGAAACATGGTTAATAATCGCTTCATCGAGCTTCGAGCCTGCTTTTTGGTCCACAGAAACAATGGTCGCAACAATAAATTTATCACAGATCTCAGTAAGATTCCATTCCTGTCGGGGACAGAATGAACATTACATCTTTCTTATCATTTGTTTTGTTCTTGAAGGAGTCGTTCCCAGGTTACGATCCGCTTTTATACACCGCGGAAGAAGTTCAAACACAACCACCCTGGGCAGATGCTGACATTCTTGGGTAAGGCAGAAATTACAAATAATTTACTTTGCAATATTTATCATTTCATGATTAACAGTTAGTGTTTTTTTAAGTTTAGTTCGAGTGTGCGATGCTAAACTCGAACAAAAACCAATATCCCCCTTCCCGTTGTGTCTCTCACATGTCTCAAGTTAATGTTTGCTGTAGTTCAATTAGCAATAGATTATTTCTTTTCTTTTTTTCTTTTTTTGTCGCCGACAAGTGCTTTATTTGCAACACAAAAACACTCTTACAAAACGATTAATGACATAATTTATATTACGTGCAATACTTTACACTAATTACAATAAAATAATAAGTAAATTAATACATCACTTGTCCTAAAATTAGTAGATATAGTTGTTGTAGGAAAAAAATAAATAAAAAAAGACAATAAAAAAAATAGATTATTTCTTGGTTTTATGGGTTATACAGACAAGCAAATAAATTATATAGACGTACACTGGCGCTCATTTCTGTTAACGGCTCCCGACACGTTTTCTACGTTTTTACAGATGCCACACCTCAAATCGGCAAAACTAAATAGAGGCCCACCAATGAGTAAGGGGAAAAACATTCAACTTGCTGTTCCTAAAAAGAACAACAGCACACTTATTTATTTCTATATATGTTTCTATTTTCATCCCAAGCAACACGACCTCAGGCATTGCTTTTAACTGCGTTGAGAATGGGATCAACAGAAGAAGCCATACTGGATTGATTGACGTAGTTAATCGGTTGCCTAGGTAACGCTTGTATGCTAGTTCTATGATGTTACGAGAGAAATAATTACGTAAATTTAGCATAGGTCCTATTTTTGTCATCGGATGAGTGAGTTGTGAAAGAACGAGAGTTGTAGTCCATGGATGCAGCCTTTTATTTTTCGGAGGTTATTTTAGTAGAAACAACCATGTTTTACGTTGTACCAATAGCGAACCTTGTGGAAAGGCGAAGTCGACTAATGGAAATGTCACAGCTAGACAACTTGTCCAGACTGAATTAACTAATACCCCGTTCACACCAACGCTTAAACATGCGTTTAAATGTTGTTTAGTTTAAAACAGGTTTAGAAAAATACCTGCTAACCTCCCGTAATATTTGGAGTGAAATATTTTTTAAATTTAAACATTATTGACTTTTATTACCATTTCAGGTGGTTAGAGTCATCTACGTTCAAGATAGAGGCTAAAAACTTAGTTAAACTAAACAACCATGATTTAAACATGTTTAACCATTGGTGTGAATGGGCCTTAACTCATAGTCTCATGCAAAAGATCCCCTACAAAGAAAAGATACGGAGATATTTTCTTTAAATAAACAGCTTCAGAAACAAGTCAAACGCTTGCAAACCCATCGTTACATGTTGCTTGTATTAACTTCATTTCACTGTGCAAGTTTGCACACATGCGAACTTCCGAGTGTGCATATAACTCACCGGATTGTAGTTACCGTCCACGATACAAATGCTAGATTAGAACGTAATGTATGTTGTTTGTGCTTGTTGTCATAGAAACCCTGTTGGCAGAACTGGTATTGCAGGACGCGGTTTATTTGGTCGATGGGGACCCAATCACGCTGCTCATCTCATCGCTACAAGGTTATAAAATTCTTTCATATTTTATTTTCGCCCAATCTAGAATTAAACCAAACAACTTTTTGTCTTCATTTTTCTGATTATCCAAGATATTTAAAAGATATGTTTCGCTTGCGCTCTAGCACCTATTTTTTAAGTAGACATTATATGCTCTGTTTGCCTAGATCATTGACCACTTCTTATGGTATCAATAGGCCATTTCCGAGTTACGTTATGCCTCGTTGTCAAAGCGAGGCTAGGTGCACAACCTTTCATATGGAAATGAGTTTTATTTGCATTTGAATAAAAACTCATTTCCATATGAAAGGTTGTGCACCTAGCCTCGCTTTGACAACGAGGCATAACGTAACTCGGAAATGGCCTATTACTTTAGTTGCTTGGCAGCAACATCTTGGAATTCTCTTCCTGACCATCACCGCACTATTTCTGATTTTACTTTTTTTCGACGATTGATATCTACTGGGAACAATAATTTACTTAAAAGGGCAGGAACTGCAACCTTTCTACATTTGCAAATTAGTTGTCTAGGTAGGTAGTTACCTTATTTGTTATATAGAATCTAACTTTTTATTATAATTATTTATTAGTGTAGTTGACTCGAAGATATTAGCACTTGAGTGCTTCACTGTAAATTCGAGGGTAAATAAAGTTTATTGATTGATTGATTGATTGATTGATTGATTGATTGATTGATTGATTGAACTGCCATTGTCATCCTCAGAGCTCTCGTTTCGTTTGGTTCTTGGGGTCCTTAATGACAGTGACGCGCATGCGTTGACTTATGTTCATGTTTGCATTATAAAAGTCATAAAAGTAGTGGCGGAACACCTTGAGATTATTTGTGAACCTTTTGCATATTGCCACTCAATGGTTCTGTATCTCTTTACTAAGGAAATAATTGTTGGTTTTTTATCAATTTTCCAAGGTGGAAGGAAGATAAAGATGGAAACATAGTTCAAAAGGAAGGCAAGAACGTCCTTGAATTCGTGGCTGTGAAAAGCACAAGCAACTCAGTGGAGTGGGAGATTCCTGGGGTATGATATAAGAACGAATAGTTTGTAGATATTAAGTTTTTGTGTTATATAAATTATTACTTTTTCTTGCTATTCCCAACCATTCCTATAATGACAGCAATAAACTCAAACATGGAAAGCGCTGTTACTTTTACTGCTACTCACTGACTAAATTGACCTTTTTGTTATTGCTTTCTATAGCATATTAAATTATATTGTTACCTGTCTTATTTTTGCTATTAGTGTATAGGAAGTAGGACTACAAATAGAAATGCGAACGGCAGTGGGGACTAAAGAAAAGAAAATGGCAAATTGGTTAGAAATAGAAATTAGGAATACTGAATAAACGATCCGCTAATGCAAGAAAAAAAAAACAACAACCTGGTTTTGTTTTCATCAGCAACATAAGCATAAGCGTCAGCGTAACAGCGCTTATGTGCAGTGAAAACGGACCCTACATAAGCACAAGCACAAGTACAAGCACAAGTACAAGCGCAAACCGAAGCACAAGCACAAGCACAAGCACAAGCACGAGCACAAGCACAAACACGAGCACGAGCACGAGCACGAGCACGAGCACGAGCACGAGCACAAACACGAGCACGAGCGCGAGCACGAGCACAAGCACAAACACGAGCACGAGCAAGTGTACGAGCACGAGCACAAACACGAGCACGAGCACGAGCACGAGCACGAGCACAAGCGCAAGCACAAGCACAAGCGCAAAATACAAGCACAAACACAAGCGCAAGCATAAGCACAAGCAATAGCGTAAGCGCAAGGCCAAGCATTAATTAGCATAATGATCAATCTTATTCTTCTGTCAATGTTTGTTTTCACTTGAGGCAAATTCTCGTGTTTCCGCTGATGGTTGTGCTTACCTTTGTTGCTAGTAGGTGAAAACCATGCTTTAAAGAAGCTGTGGTTGTCCGTTGTTTCTCATGTGAAAAAAGCAAGCGCTGGGGAGTAGGGCAGATGCTTTTTCAGGTTGCTCACGTAACAATTTCGTCACAAAATTCATGGACATTTTAACTACTTTGTTTACAGAATCTGGTGGATGTTGGCGATTCAATGTCGGCGACGTTACGAAAATCATTTAGTAAAAAAGTTATCTCAGCTCTAAAATCCACCATTGTTGAAGAAAAGGAAAACCTGGAGGAAGATGTACAATTTATAATTGAACATGCCGTGGAGGTTTGTTTGTTTGTTGTTTTGCAAACGAAAATGAGCGCGCTAGTTTATAAATCCTTCAAATGTATCTGAACACCAAAATGTGCAATCGTTGTTTTTCAACATTTTGTTGGTAAACAGTTGTCTCTTGCAACCTGTAACAGGGTCTTCTGCTGAATTAACTCCATGGCTGTAATCAGCGAGAGGTGCCCTGCTACTAGCCGAGATCTTTTACATCAAGTGGATCAGAACTTCATCCAGGAACATTTTTTTGAGATACCCTGGGAACGAGGTTGCAAGCAGAACTCCAAGCTCTTACTGATGGACTAATTATCATATACGAGTTGCAGCAACTTAGCAAATAGCCGGAGATACTTCTTTTAAATGGCAAGAAACCGTATACGAGAATCCCGCTGCTTGTACGCTGGATCCCGTGAGGATCTGCTTCAGCCAAAAATAATTGAATATAAAACTTTAAAGCAAAGCTGAAAACAGCGTATATTTTGTTGAGTACAATATTTCAGCTGGCCAGATCAGCCTTCTTCATGTACAAGATGTTACTAAATAAACAATATGTTATACGATGTTATATTTCAACACATTGATACACTGCCCAAATATGGTCAAAAAGTTATCGATATACGTTTTGTCTACATAACGTATATCCAGCGATGGCGGTAAATTTTGCATTTTGAAGGAAAGTGAAAATGACTGCTGCCTGCAATTTCGTGTTTTTGGGCGAAAAAGTGCGTGAACTATTAGTTAAAAAAGGGAAAAGAAAGAAAAAATGAGAAGAAAAGAGAAAAATTATTGATCACATGATTGGACAAAAAAGGCGCGAAATTTTCGCGTTGTCGCGGTCGCAGTGTTTGTTTTCTTGGCGTAGCTGAATGAAAGCTGGTTCAAAGTTTAACCGCTCGACAAGGAGTGAATGAAAGAGCACAATTTTACGGAAAATTCCTTTAGTAATCACCTCTGGAAATGATATAGACTTGATGCTTCCTCAGAAAAGTTTCTGATCTCGTCAATACGGCTGTAGGAGCTAAAAAAAACGAGTTAGGCCCGGTTCAAACGTGCCGAATCTAATGCAAATGCGCAAGAACAATAGATTTTGCTCATTTGATTCGGCACCATGTGAAGTTCGACGTTTGAACTGGGCCTAAGTTTGTAAACAACATTGACCGACTCAGTTCGTACTTCGATGTTTGAAAATTTGGTGCTGATGGAAGGGACTAAAAAGCCAAATGAACTACAGGTATGATGTTTTAACCGTTTCTTGTATCCTTTAGCTGTGAATTTATGTAAGACATACTGTCCACGCTGCAGTCCTTTCTGACTTTTCGCCGCTATGTTTAGGTAGCCGTGTGTTTGTTTAATTTGTTTTGATTATGAATTGAACTTTTTAAGATACGAAACACTTGTAACTTAGACATTCTATGCCCTTTTACTGTGTTTTAATTCGTGTAGTCACTACTCTGTCCCGTTCTTTAAGTAGACGAATGCTCTTCGTAGAAACTCTCAACTGATTGTGTGCGCTATTAAGCTTAAAATTAATTTTAGCTTGGCAAAAGTTTCGGCATTCGCTGCTTGTTGTTTAAGAAATGGCGCGAGGTAAAATATTGTTGTAAGCCTTTTTTCTTAATGAAAGGTTGCATATTTCAATGAATTTTTTCTGGAAAATGTGATTTGTTATCAATGTGTTGAAGAATTATAAAACAGTTACAGTGCTCAAGCTTGCGCAATATCGCCTGATTTTAGCCGACTCAGCCTACGACCTCGTCGGCTAAGTATCCGGCGATATAGCGCTTCGCTTTCACACTATAACTGTTAATTATATACCAGGAGAATTTCGTAATATAGAAGAATTAAGTAATACAGGATGTTACGAAATCGGAAACTAAAACGAAAAAGTATTACATTTCATCACGTTAGTTCATGCCGTGTGGCTCTAAAGTATTACCTTTATAGATAAGATATGATTCCCTGGCTTTACGTATCGAGTCACGGGAAGTGTGAATAGTTTCTAAAGGAATAAGTTGCATGTCGGAGTTAGAATGGTTAGGAGTAGAAAGAAAATGTTCCGCATGCAGCAGTAGTAGGGTCTAGTAGGTTTAGATCTGATGTTAGTCTTGTCAACTGACCGTCTGTGTTCGTTAAATCTGTCTCTGAGTCGTCGTTTAGTTTCCCCAATATACTGCTTGTGACAGCGAGTGCATTGTATCATATAAATGAGGTTTCTAGTATTACAAGTTATGTGAGAGATGATAGAACGCGTTTCGCCAATAGAATAAAAAGTGTAATGTTGAAGACCGTTAGTTATGTAAGGACAAGTAGCACAATCTTGTCCACAGCGGTAAGAGCCAAGCGGAAGATTAGATTCATTAGATGTGTTTTTAGGAAGTTGTGATTTAACTAGAAGGTCACGAAGGTTAGAGCTGCGTCTATAAGCAACGAAAGGTGGATATTTGAAGATGGATTTGCAGCGGTCAGAAGAAAGTAAGATGTTGAAATGTAATACTTTGTCGTTTTAGTTTCCGATTTCGTCACATCCTGTATTACTTAATTCTTCTGTATTGCGAAATTCTCCTTGTATATAACATCGTATAACATATAATTTTTGTTTATTTAGTAACATCTTGTACCTAAAGAAGGCTGGTCTAGCCAGCTGAAATATTGTACTCAACAAAATATACGCTGTTTTCAGCTTTGCTTTAAAGTTCTACTTCGTTTAACACTTTTTTGGCCTTTACAACCTTATAAGCGTATTTCATATCCCCAAGCCTGTGTCCTAATAGCAGGTCAAAAACACCTATAAGACTCGCTTTATGATCACAAAGATAAAGATATTTTCCAAGAAGAGAAAAATCTACTTCTTACTAAAGAAGATTGCGTAATAAACCTTGATTACTGAACCAATTGCTTGATTCATTATACATTGTAGTCACAATCTGTCTTCTCATTGGCTAAGAGCCTACAGCTAGACTAAGTTCTAATGTGCTAGCAGATTGGTGAATACTTTATAGAGTTCGCGCACAATGATGCGCGGTCTAACCTTGATAATTCCGGATGTCACAAAGCCTCATCCAATAATCTTTTGATATAAATGATTGTGTTCTTGATGGAAAAGAAACGTAAAATTAAACATCAGGCCCCGGTTGTTCAAAAGGTGGATAACGCTACCCATCCGATAAATCAGAGATTGTCTAAATGGCGTGGGTGGGTGGGTCGTGCGTCGTAGGTCGTGGGTCGTGGGTCGTGGGTCGTGCGTCGTGGGTCGTGCGTCATGGGTCGTGGGTCGTGCGTCGTGGGTTATTTTTTATGCTGCTTTCAAAGGCCCTCAGGTAAAGGCAATTTGTAATTTCTTATTGTTAAAGAAAGTCAATATATTTGGCAGTGAAAACGGCTCTAAATGATCCTTTTGCATTCATCCGAAGTTGTTCATTTATGTTGTTAACAGAATCCTTGTTATTATGGTTCACACCATTTTAGTTGATGTGAAAGACCGAATGATTACTTCGACCATGTGATCGAGTTTGGACTCTGTCAAATCATACTAAGACTGTCTTATTAGGCTTACCAATTGTAGCCATTTTCTGGAGCAGATCGATTATCAATCTCCAAACCGACAACAAGAGCTTGCAAAACGACTTTGGCGACATACGTTTTATCGGGCATCGAGAGTTTTGTTTAGGATGTTATTACCCTGTTACTGTTGCAAGGAAACGGAAGAGGTAATGAGGAGGAAATTTATTTGTGGATATGGAGGTACAGTAGAAGGAAACTTATGTCATAACGTTTCTGCAGGGTTTAAGAATAAACTGTGATTAAAAATGCAAAGTTTTTGCAACTATTTCATTAATGTTTGCTAACACTTTTGACTCGCCATGGTGATTTGCCTGCAGTCGGTCTATCTGTTTTATTGGATATTAAGTAGTGTCACGAGTCAGATTTTTGAGGCAGTACAACAACAAGTTTTATTGGTCATAGCTGACTGATTACCATGCAGATAACAAATGTATTCCTAGTCAGCCAAGCGAAGGTTACCAACGACCAACTCGTATTTATGCTGAATTTACGAAACATGCTTGCGGCATGCTTGGCATGGGATAGCGATTCGCATAATTGAAGTAGTCGTACGTGGCAAAGAATCAGAGCTGGAATTCTAGCGTTAACTTGAGCGAATAAGTAAATAAATAAGTGATTGTTCTGGTAAAATTGGAGAATTGTAGCAGGGCTTGAAAGCGTACAATTGCGTTTTAGGGTAACTTTATAAAGGTATTTTCCTGTTAATTTTTCCCGCCGTCATTTTGTTTTTCACCCCCAGTGCCTCTCAGCATTCCGTAAAATACAAATTGCACAGGTCATTCCTGTTCCGTTTCCTTCAGTAAGGAAAGTCCAGTACCATTTGTCGGAAAATTCTGACCAGAAATTCCATTCAAATG
>JAJGOT010000245.1:920000-1117500 GCA_022457155.1 Cladopsammia gracilis
GACAACGCCTGGAAGGAAACAGTGGCATTGCATTTCCATGATGAAACAAGGGAAACACTTGGTTATTTTGAGTTTAAGGTACATAATCTATAAAACCTGCAGAGCGAAATAAACGAAATAAGTGGTGGAGCGGCTTTTGAAACCTGAAAACCGATTAATGAAACTTGTTTGATATGTATTTAGGGACTCCGAAATGAAGGCAAACAATTGCCGGCAAAGTTTTGAACACAACAGAAAAGCCAAAAATTGAAGTCGCAGTTGAAACCGTTTTTTTTTTAAGTAAAATAAATCGCCTCTTTGTTAGCCTTTTCTATAAGCTCTCAGAATTTTTGTTGAAACGGAGCTTGAACTAGTCATGATAACCTGGGAGCCAGGCTGATCGATTAACAACCGGACCTTGATATACATTACTGCAGAGGCAGATCCAGGAATTTTTTTATTGGGGGGGGGGGGGGGGGGGTGGGGGATGTCACTTAGAAAACACTGTTGAAACTTTTTTGCGGCAAATTATTTCTTCCCCACTTCTCCCCCCATCCATACTCCCACCACCCCCCCCCCCCCCCCCCCCCCCCAGTCGACGTTTTAATTCTGATTTAACGTCAGTTTCCTTGGCTCCTTACCGTGTGCATGTATTCCACTCGTACACGCCGGCCCGACAGCACTGATTTACGGGCAGATTATACTGGAATTTAAAGTGCCCCTGTAATCAAATTTTTGATTTTCATTTTTTTTTTACATTTTTACGTCAAAGACTCAAACATACCTCACGGGTTGAAATTATAATAACAATAAGTATTGAAAATCACGCAAAAAGCAACAAAAACTTTGGATTTGTTCTTCGTCCAATTTTCTATGCTGATTGTTATTATAATTTCAACCCGTGAGGTATGTTTGAGTCTTTGACGTCACTTTCTCCCATTCGCAACCAAGCCTTGGAACAAGGTTGATTAATGACGGCCGTAAATTCTCGGAAATAAATGTTAAAATAAAATGACTTCTGATGTTCGTAATGAATTGAAATTTGGCAAGATGAGTAAGAAAGTCGGATTGTACACGAAAATGTAAAAAACTGAAAATCAAAAATTTGATCACAGGGGCACTTAAAAAAGAATCAACCAGCTGAATATGTGATATGCGATCCCTGTCGATACAAGAATTGCAGTGTCAAACATGTAGTGAAAAAAAAAAAAACAGGTCTAATAGGAGGAGGGAATCCACCACTGTTACTGTACTAAATAATTGAACGCTTAGGCCAATAAACAGGTGAATTCAGAAGATATAGTACCAGTCCATTATCAGGGCCGCCAACTACGTACTATGTAGTTTGAATTACAAAATAAATAATTTGTAACATTTTATACGTTTCTCACTTTGTTTTCGTAGGCTGAGGAGGACGCTTGCAATATCAACTGGCAAGAAGTCAGCGGTAACGTCGATCTTCAAGCAAATTTCTCATATATTTTGAGCAAAGTGTCTCAGTTACGGAATGCGTACTTTTGATATAGAAACTATGGCTTTGCGGAGTTGTTGACAAGATGATGCTTTTTAGAAAATTAAATCAAGAACAGCAAATGCAAATCAGCGTTGAAGGACCCTTGAAGCCGACCACAGAAAAACAGAACACTAGATTTTAAAACGAGATAGTTGCGTCAGTATCAGGAGTGGACTTGGGGGTTGTTGGGGGGGGGGGGGGTGGGGTGGGGTAGGAGAAGAATCATAGATTACGTTCCATTACGTTCCATGTTTAACTTATAATTTAAGTCTTATGATATAGTTCTTGTGATTGGTGATTCACGACAATTAAAACAATTCAATTCAGCAGATGGTTAGTGCCGGGAATTAAAAGTCTACTACCACATGATTGCATGAAACAAAGCAATTTTATGCGCCGAACTTGTTTAATTTTTGTTTTATCTAAATTTTTCTAAGTTCGAAGGTATTCCACCTAAATTGCCTTAAGTCTTA
This sequence comes from Cladopsammia gracilis, assembly GCA_022457155.1. NCBI lineage: Eukaryota > Metazoa > Cnidaria > Anthozoa > Scleractinia > Dendrophylliidae > Cladopsammia > Cladopsammia gracilis. Next base: position 921,966 of record JAJGOT010000245.1, read on the forward strand.
TTCAACATTCAACCCACGTGTGGTAGGAATACTGCTGTCTCTACTTAAGGCGGGACTCAACCTGAACGCCACTGGCGTTAATGGAAATATCTCTTTCACGTTTCAAGCAATCCAAAAACTCTATGCCCATCTCACGAATCTCTGTTATGGGATGTTTTCTAAATTTTTGGGTGACCTTGGGTATGTTTGGGAGTAAATTGTTTTTTCAAATTGTCATTTCTCGTTCGCTTATTAAATCAGCAATAAAAGTTCCATATAATCCTATTGTTTTGCCACTACGTGTATATTGGACCCTGTGGTTTATACAACTGACGTTTCGACTCCCCTACCCCACTCCTGCGCCTTTTGCCGCATACTCCGGTCACGCTCCATTTGAGCGCCAAACCGACGCCAAACCTTCTTCATCCTGTCACGAAAGTCGTTGAGCGTTCGACTTTAATACATAATCTCCTGCCGTAAACTTTCTTTAAATTATTGATCTCTGTTTCTTCATCAAACATGAAAGGACATGTCATTATATTCTCTATCACTGGCTGCCCCTTTTGCATGCGGGCCAAGGACAAAATGCAAAAACTTGGCATTGAATCCCGGTGTATCCAATCGATGAAATCGCTTATCGATGACAATCGATATCAATCTACCAATCGATATCAATGGATTAATTGATATTGATAATCGATGACGATGATTCGTGTGGTTATCGATTGGTATCGATTTCCAATAACAATCGATAGATTAATTGATATCGATTGGTATTGATTGGTCGCAGATTCCGTCACGGAATAGGTGCATAAATATCACATCTTTGCACGCATCAATTGCTAACACATTTTATTTAAATGTTTTGAACGTTAACACGGAGAACAATACTTTCTTCTTTCTCTTACTATAACGCCCCGTCCACTTGTATCCGTTTTCATTTGAAAACGCAAAAGTTTCTTTCCGTTTTTGCCTTTCTTTATCAACCAAAATGAAAAAGAAGAAGAAATGATTTTCTTTCTAGATTTTGAAAAGGCATTTGACTCCTTGGAATGGGAATACCTCTTCGAAGTGCTCGATGCAATGAATTTTGGCCCACACTTCCGTAACTGGATCCATACATTTTATCATAATATCTCTAGCTGCGTTGTAAATAATGGGCACGCATCAGATTCTTCTCCCTACAAAGAGGGGTGAGACAAGGGTGCCCTCTCTCAGGGTTGCTTTTTGTTCTTGCTGTAGAGCCTCTCGCCAATCAGATCAGAATAAATGGTAGTTTCTTGGTGTTGCGGATGGTGTGATCACCAAATGACGTAAAACAAAAGATTCAAAAGACACTGAACAATACCCACACCACAACACAAAAGCTAACCAACAATGGCTTCCGCAACACCAAGAAACACCCGAATAAATGAATCGATCAAAGGTCTTAAGAATGGGAATAAGGTGACTAAACTTAGTTTGCATGTATGCTGATGATACCACTGTTTTTATTCGCGACGATTCCTCTACTGTCCTTATTCTCTCTGCATGAACAATTTGGCACCTTTTCCGGTCTGAAAATAAACAAGTCGGAAACCGAAGGGCTGTGGCTGGGCTCGTGGAAAAACAGATAAGGGAAAGATGAGCCATTCGGCATTTCATGGTCGAAGCAGTATGTCTCTGCCTCAATGTGGTTAATTTTTTGGACGTAGAAAAATCACTTAAAGCTGCCTGGGTGACTTGCTATTGTTTATCGGAAAATAGTCACCGGTGTGCGCTCCTCGATTCTATGCTTACAAAGTTCGGAGGCCCTTTCTTGTTTCAATGTAATTACGACCTAAAACTGTGGTTCTGAAAGATGTTCCGCCTTTTTATAAGAGCGTCTTAACTGTCTGGAAAGAACTTCATTCCAAAACACCCTCAAGCGTAAATGAAATGAAAAAGGAAATACTTTTGGAATAACCGCTTTATCAAGATAGGTGGAAAGATGATTTATTATAAAACCTGGGTTAGCAAAGGTATTCGGAAAATAAACGACCTCCTCGATTCTTGCCGCAATTCCTAAAGTTTGGAAAAACGCTATCTTAGATAGTAACCAGACAGCTACTAACGAATCGTTAGCGACACTTCCTACCTGAATTTCATTTAAAAGAGCAAAATTGAACCATAGCGCTGTTTATGAACTTCCTTTCAAAATCAGTTCAAACTCACACATAATATTATTCCTACCAATCAACGCCTTTGGAAAATGAACATCAAAGCTTCACCTCAACAGAGTGAATTCGTAATATATATAGATAGGCTGAGCCCAACAGCGTCGCTCTATGAACAAGCTTAACTACTGGGTGAAACTTAACTAAGGTGAAAGGTCGGAAGCACAAGAATTAAGATGGACGACCGGGCTATTTTTCAATTTTAGCAATTCTCAAAACAGTATTACGCGACCGTCTGCACAGTACATTTAGACCGCACAAAAGTTCACAAAAGCAACTTTTTCTCCGACTAGAATAACTAGTACGACTACTTTCCGAATAAAATAAACTTGTTGCTTGTCAAAAATTGCCCGAGAAACTGATTTGGAAATCAAAATTGCAAAAATATACAAACATATTTGTATAAGGCGACGCGAGTGAAGATAAACTATAAAATCCAAGTCTTGTTTTGTTTACATAAAATCGCTTTTCAATCTATGTAATGAATAAACAAACACATAAAAATGGACAACACAATCTTCTTTCCAAAAATTTTGTTCAAATCTCCATTAGTTTATGTTTAAAAGCAAAACGCGTACCATTTATAGCGCATCGAGTTCGAGCTGCCTTCGATGAAAATCAAGAAATCGATACAACTGAATTTAAGCACGTTTTAAAAACAATTCTCCAAAACTAACAAGAACACAAAAAAAAAGTCAATCACAGATTGATATCAACATAAATTCCCATCGAAAAATGTAATCTGTTTTACCTTTAAGTCCCTCGCTTCTTTGGTTCTGAAATCCGTAATAAAAACAAACATCTCCCCGCATTGATAAAAACATATGAAGTTCCTCGAAGCAAGATTTTATCCCCGAAAGCTCTTCTTTTACCACTAAAGCGGCTTCTGAGTATCCCTTAATTAGTATCCCTGTCTTGAGTAGCAAACCGCGAAAAATTCAGGAAAATAACGATTTAATTTAAACGGGTTCCTCCGCTTAGTAAACACAGCAGCTGCGTGACATTCGGCCGTGTAACCGCGCGAAAAACAAAGCCTCGCTTTGGTGTCAAAATTGCTAAGATCCCGGATGTTGCGTGACGTCGTACTCGCATGTTTTGCGACGTTATACGCGCCCGCGAGCTAGCCCTGCCCAACGCGGGCGGCGGGCGGCACACGGACCGACGCGCCCGCGAAATATTCCGCCAGCCATTACCATGAAAAATGACGGGCATGGGTTCTATGAGTATGGGGCTCCGCAGCGGGCCTTCGGCCCGCGAAAGCTCCGCTTTAACCCGTGTTTTATATGCTAATGAGCCGCGTTATATTTTAAAGAGCTGTGTACAATAAAACAATAGACGTGTGGTCGAAAACCCCAAACAAATGACTTTAATTCTCGAACATTTAGTACATTATATTACAGTTTACTGTATTTTCATCTTCGGTCACTAGTATGCGTTTACAGTACCTCTTCTTTAATTTACTTTTACTGCTTTTACTTTTTAAATTGCATTTTACCAGTGATCCCGCTGGCAACACTTTTGGCCGATAGACGATTACGTTTATTTCGAAGACCTTGATAAAAAAAAAACTGAATAAACAAAAACATATGTTACGGTTTAGTTTAATCTTATGGTTCAGTTTTCGTTTTTCTTTGCTCGAGTTTGAATATAAAACATTAGACTAAAATCACAAATTAAATTAAGGCTGGAATTTTGAGCCCCGACATGTTTATAGTCCTTTGTTTCGTTTTTTTTACAGGCTGTTACTGAAATGCTTGAATTGTTGCCTCTTGGTTTGAATTTGCATACGCTTAGCAATGCTTCTGTGAGATTTTAATTAATTTTATAACAAATAAAAAGTCAGCCGTCTCAATTCCCTTTGTTTTATTGTACACAACTCATTAGAATATAACGCGGCTCATTAGCATATAAAACACGGGTTATACGAATTCACTCTAATGTGAGCAGTGCAACTTTCCTATTGAAACTACCACCCATGTGTTTTGTGAGTGTCCTGCCGTTAAACTCTTTTGGAAGGATGTTTTAAATTGCTGGAACTTAAAGCGTTCTGAAAACATAAATCCTAGTGCTACTTAATTTCTTTACGGTTACAAACAAGATTCCACCAGCTTTCACACTTTCAATCATTATCTTCTAATAGACCATTATTGAACTGGAACTAGCTTGCAGTCGAGGCTAATGCGGGGGAATATCATTACAAAGATTTGCATATGAAAAGATTCCTCCGCATGAGCCTCGACTGCAAGCTAGTTCCAGTTCAATACCGTGAATACGAATATCGTCTATTGCCAGATATTATATCTATCTGGCTAGAAACAAGTCCGAGACCCAGAAACTGGAGGTTTTCGTCATTCTTCTTGAAATTAAAATTTAATGTGAAAGAGAAAATGCAATAAAAAACGGGAACCTTATCGAATATAGAAATAGGTGGACCTTCCTGTGCATTTCTGATACGTGTTATGACTCCTAAATTAATCTAGCAAATTAAACGTGAGTTTTGTTGTTGTCTTTTTTAATGTATGTATGGTAAATGTATCTAAAAAATAAGTAAGATAAGTATTGTATTGTAAGTAGAGTATTTATTGTAATAACTAAAGTCTTTATTTATTGTAATTAGTCTTTATTTATTGTAATTAGTCTTTTTATCGTATTGTAAGTAATGTCAGTAATTGTATTGTAAGTTCTGTGTTTCAAAAAAAGTTGTCTTTTCCAAAAAAAAAAAACTATAACGCCCCGTCCACATGTATCCGTTTTCATTTGAAAATACAAAAGTTTCTTTCCGTTTTTTCCTTCCGTCCGAGCTGTCCACGATGGTTAACGACTTTAAATGCCTTTTCGCGTTCTCCCCTCTTCTTGCTGGCAGTAAAGACCTCACCGATGTTTACCTCAAAACGGCAAAGATGATAGCCTTTGACGATACACCTTATATTCAGTTGAACCTCTTCCCGGACTTCTTGCGTCGACATAATGACACGGGAAGACAATGACGGGCAAGTGGTAATTCAAGGACACGTGCAACGGGGTATATTCTTTGCGTTGAGAAGACTGGGCCGGATTTGTTTTGCCAACCTCGTCCCCAGGGCCTCCTAAAAATTCCGGCTGATCGGAGAAGTAACTTGCGTGACGTCTGTTCGAGGTTGCAGTGCCAATCGATAGCAATCGATGAACGGTTTTTGTGTGGTTATCGATTGATCATCGATTGACCGCTAGTACCAATCGATATCGATTAACTAATTTTATCGATTGATATCGATTGTTCTGTTGGTTTTCCGGTCATCGATTTCCATCGATTGGATACCCCGGGATAAATATTGAAAGCTAAGTCTCGAAACACGAAAGTCAGAAAACCCTAGCTCTCCTAATAGCTTGAACACAGATTCCAAGACATTCTCTTATCAGTTTATCGAAGTCGTCAAAACCACCAACATGTCGGTTGTTGAAGAATATCTGTGGTACAGTATTCTTGCCCGATCTGCTGAACGACAGCTGAACGACAGCTGTCGACTGCGTTTCGTGACAAGAAGAAGAAGGTCAGTTGTATAAACCACAGGGCAACCAGGCTCACGAACTGAACAATATAGTGGCAAAACAATAGAAGGATTATATGGAACTTTTATTGCTGATTTAGTAAGCGAACGAGAAATGACAATAAACAACCATTAAAATTTATATATCGCATCAAATATTGTCCATGTGTTGTTTTTGACAGTCCTTGTGCCTCTTAAGCCTGGTTTTCACTAGCGCATAAGCATAAGCACAAGCCAACATACGCAGACTCAGTAACAGGTTGATCATTAGTGCCTATTGTTCTGTTTTGTTCAAACAATTGCAACTAATGAATAACACGTCACTGAGTCTGATTATGTTGGCTTGTGCTTATGCTTATGCGCTAGTGAAAACCAGCCTTTAAAGCCGAATTTTAGCCTGTTTCTAATTTTTAGGGTCAGAGAACAAGAAGGGGGGAGGGTGGCTTTTATTACAAAACATTTCTTGCTCCAAAAAGGGGCGCTTCATAGCGGATTTTACGGCCTGTATGGAGGATTAAACGATTAAAAAGCGAATTTAAATAAACACGATAAAGGTAGCGTTCACTATAAGGAATGTTTGCTTTTCTCCTCATTTAAGGCGGGACTCAAACTAAATTTGAATGACATTTTAAGAGGTTTAAAGAAGGAATAGAAGAAAAAAAAAGATTTTTGGAACACCATCAGACAGTTGATACTCACACAAGAGCACCCCAGGTTGCTAGTGGACTATTTTGGTGTCCATCTATTAATTATTAACTACAAATTCTAATTTTAAAACTTTATTAAATCTTCAATATTTCTTATTTCTCTAAATTTTACAAATCCTTTGAGAAAAACAAATTTTTCTCCCAAACATACCCAAAATCACCCAAAAATTTATAAAACACCCCATAACACAGATTCGTGGGGTGAGCATAGAGTTTTTGGATTGGCTTGAAACGTGAAAGAGATATTTCCATTAACGACAGTGGCGTTCAGGTTGAGTCCCGCCTTCAGTAGCGACTAGACGCATTCCCACCACACGTGGGTAGAATGTTAATAAGACTTAAGGCAATTTAGCTGGAATACCTTCGAACTTAGAAAAATTTAGATAAAACAAAAATTAAAGAAGTACGGCGCATAAAATTTATTTGTTTCATGCAGTCATGTGGTAGTAGACTTTTACTTCCCGGCACTAACCATCTGCTAAATTGAATTTTTTTTAATTGTCGTGAATCACCAATCACAGGAACTATATCACAAGACTTAAGTTATAAGTTAAACATGGAACGTAATCTATGATTCTTCTCTCTCTCCCACCAAGTCCACTCCTGATACTGACGCAACTATCTCGTTTTAAAATCTAGTGTTCTGTTTTTCTGTGGTCGGCTTCAAGGGTCCTTCAACGCTGATTTGCACTTGCTGCCTTCGCTTTAATTTTCTAAAAAGCCTCATCTTGTCAGCAACTCCGCAAAGCCATAGTTTCTATATCAAAAGTACGCATTCCGTAACTGAGACACTTTGCTTAAAATATATGAGTAATTAGCTTGAAGATCGACGTTACCGCTGACTTCTTGCCAGTTGATATTGCAAGCGTCCTCCTCAGCCTACAAGAACAAAGTGAGAAACGTATAAAATGTTACAAATTACTTTTATTTTGTAATTCAAACCACATAGTACGTAGTTGGCGGCCCTGATAATGGACTGGTACTATAACTTCTGAATCCACTTGTTTATTGACCTTAGCGTTCAATTATTTCGTACAGTAACAGTGGCGGACTCCAGGGGAAGGGTCCGGGGGGTCCGGACCCCCGCTCCTCCTAACAGACCTGTTATTTCTTTTTTTTTCTCACCACTTGTTTGACACTGAAATTCTTGCATCGACAGAATCGCATATCACTATTCAACTGTTTCTTTTTAATGAAACGCGCGTTGCATTTTACCACAAAACTATTAAATTCCAGGCATATTCGGCTCGCTAAGCAGTGCTGTCGAACCGGCGTTTACAGAAACACGTTTTCGTCCCTTTCCAAGTAGAATTCACGTACACGGTAAGGGGCCTAGGAAACTGACGTTAAATTATTAAAACGTGCAACCGCGACTGAGGGGGGGGGGGGAGAGAGGAAGTGGGGAAGAAATAATTTACAGTGTTTTCTTAATCAAAGTTTGGACCCCCCGATCAAAAATTCCTGGATCTGCCTCTGTAGTCGTGTATATTAGGGTTCGGTTGCTAACGTAAACCAAATTCGATCGGCCTGGCTCCCAGGTTGTGACGATCAGTTCAAACACCGTTTTAACAAAAATACAAGCGTGAATTGTACCGAAGTAAACTCTTCCCCACAATCTGAGAGCCTATGTTCGCAATCGTTTGCCTTCATTTCGGAGTCCTAAATACATATCAAACGAGCTTCATTAATTGGTTTTCAGGTTTCAAAAGCCGCTCCACCACCTATTACGTTTATTTCCCTCTGCAGGTTTTATAGATTATGTACCTTAAACTCAAAATAACCAAGTGTTTCTCTTGTTTCATCATGGAAATGCAATGCCACTGTTTCCTTCCAGGCGTTGTCTGTATTTCGTGGGTCATCGACGTATCCTTTGTAGATCTGTAAAATTTGGTAGTATAGTATAAATGTGGTTGTGCAGTGGAACTTGCCGTTTGCGATTTACTTTGTCATTTGTTATTTTGTAGACGTTAAAATGTCTGTTGTAATATTTCGGATAATTTGTCGCTTTCCCTTATTTTAAGGGTTTAGAAGTTATTATACATGTTTTATTAGCTTTATGTTTCTTTTTCATCAATGAGAACACAATCAAGTATCAAACGATTATTGGGTGAGGTTTTTGTGATATCCTGAATAATCAAGGTCTGACCTTGATTATTCACAAAAACCGAATCTAATAATTGTTTTTTTTTTTATACATTGTTTTAAAGAAAATAACGACAAACGCACTGTTGCACGGAAAATCATGGAAAATCATCTTGGAAATCCTGCATTACGCGCGCACTCTACAGATTATTCACTAATCATCTGCTTACAGATAATTAGTGAATTATCTGTAGGGTGAGCTGATTTCCAGAACTAGATGTAGGCTCTTAGCCAATGAGAAGACAGATAGTAACTACAATGTATAATAAGTCAAGTGATTGGTTCAGTAATCAGGGTTTATTACGCAATCTTTTTCAGTAAAAAAGTAGACTTTTTCTCTTCTTGGAAAATATCTTAACCTTTGTGATCACAAAGCGAGTCTTATAGGAGTTTTTGACCTGCTATTAGAACAAAGCCTTTGGGGTATGAAATGTGCTTTAGGTTGTAAAGGCCAAAAAAATGCCAAAAGTAGTATCTCCGGCTATATGCTAAGCTTGCTGCAACTCGTATATGATAATTAGTCTATCAGTAAGAGCTTGGAGTTCTGCTTGTAACAGAAATGTTGAAAAACAGCGATTGCACATTCTTGTGTTCAGATACATTTGAAGGATTTATAAACTAGCGCGCTCATTTTCGACTGCAAGAAAACAAAGAAACAAACAAACCTCCACGGCATGTTCAAGTATAAAATTCACATGTTCCTCCAGGGTTTCCTTTTCTTCGACAATGGTGGATTTTAGAGCTGAAATAACTTTTTCAATAAATGATTTTCTTAACGTCGCCGATATTGAATTACCAACATCCACCAGATCCTGTAAACAAAGCAGTTAAAATGCCCATAAATTTTGTGACGAAATTGTTACGCGCGAGCAAACCTGAAAAGCATCTTCCCTACTCCCCAGCGCTTAAGCTTTCCTCGCATAAGAAACAACGGACAACCACAGCTTCTTTAAAGCCTGGTTTTCACCTGCTAGCAACATAGGTAAGCATAGGTAACGGACAACCACAGCTTCTTTAAAGCCTGGTTTTCACCTGCTAGCAACATAGGTAAGCACAGCCATAAGCGGAAGCATAAGAATTTACATCAAGTGAAAACGAAAATTGACGTAAGAATAAGATTGATCTTTATACTTACGCATGCGCTTATGCTTATGTCGGGTCCGGTTTCAGTGCACATAAGCGCTGTTACGCATGCGCTTATGCATGCTTATGTTTATGTCGCTGATAAAAACCAGGATTAACTTTTAGTTGTTGCTTTTTTTATGCAGTAGCGGAATTTCCATAGTCGCCACTGCCGTTCGCATTTCTATTTGTGGTCCTACTTTTACACTGATACCAAAAATAATACAGAGAACAATATATGTTACAGAAAGCAATAACAAAAAGATCAATTTAATCAGTGAGTAGCAGTAAAAGTAACAGCGCTTTCCATGTTTGAGTTTATTGCTGTCATTATAGGAATGGTTGGGAATAGCAAGAAAAAGTAGTGATTTATATAACACAAAAATTATGTTCACCAATCTTAATATCTACAAACGTATGAAAACGTATGAAGAACTATTCGTTCTTATACCATACCCCAGGAATATCCCACTCCAAGCTGCTTGAGCTTTTCACAGCCACGAATTCAAGGACGTTCTTGCCTTCCTTTTGAACTATGTTTCCATCTTCATCTTCCTTCCACCTTCGAAAATTGATAACAAAACCAATAATTATTTCCTAAGTAAAGAGATATAGAACCATTGAGTGGCAATATGTAAAGGGTTCACAAATAATCTCAAGGGGTTCCATTTTCGCTTAATGGAATAAATGCAGACAAGATAAATTTGTCCGCCACTTCTTTTACAATGCAAACATGAACATAAGTCAACGCATGCGCGTCAGTGTCATTAAGGACCCCAGTAGACCAAACGAAACGCTCTGGGACGACAATGCCAGTTGTTTGGTTTAATTCTAGATTGGGCAAAAATAAAATATAAAAGAACTTTATAACCTTGTAACGATAAGATGAGCAGCGTGATTGGGTCCCCATCGACCAAATAAACCGCGTCCAGCGATGCCAGTCCTGCCAACAGGGTTTCTATGACAACAAGCACAAACAACATACATTACGTTCCTATCTAGCATTTGTATCGTGGATGGTAAGCACAAGCAGATGAGTTATATGCAAACTCGGAAGTTTCCATGTGCGCAAACTTGCACAGTGAAGAGAATTTATTACAAGCAAAATGTAACACAATGGGTTTGCAAGCGTTTGACTTGTTTTTTAAGGTGTTTATTTTAAAATAATCTCTCCGTATGTTTCCTTTGTAGGGAAGCTTTTGCATGAGACTATGAGTTATTAAAGGCCAATTTACACCAATGGTTAAACATGTTTAAATCATTGTTGTTTTATTAGTTTAACTACGTTTTTAGCCTCTATCTTAAACGTCATAGTTTTTAGTGAATATTTCACTCCAAATGTTACGGGAGGCTAGCAGGTATTTTTCTAAACCTGTTTTAATCTAAACAAAAAACGCATGTTTAAGCGTTGGTGTGAACGGAGTATTAGTTAAATTCAGTCTGGGCAAGTTTGCTAGCTGCGACATTTTCATTGGTCCATGCACCTCGCCTTTCCACGAGATTCGCTATTGGTACAACGTAAAACATGGTTGTTCATCTAAATAAATTACCTCCGAACAAGAAAAGTCTGCATCCGTTGACTGCAACTCTTGTTCTTCACAATTCACTCAACAACCCGATGATGAAAATAGAACCCTCTAAATCTACGTAATTATTTCTCTCGTAACATCATAGAACTAACATACAAGCGTTACCTAGGCAACCGGTTAATTACGTCAATCAATCCAGTATGGCTTCTTCTGTTGATCCCATTGTCAACGCAGTTAAAAGCAATGCCTGAGGTCGTGTTGCTAAAAATGAAAATAGAAACATATACAGAATAAATGAGTGTGCCGCTGGTCTTTTTAGAAACAGCATGTTGAATGTTGTTTCCTCATATCACAGGACGAAATAATGAATTTACTAATCTTTAAGAGAAAATTAAAGTTTACTTAAAGGTTTCGAAAATCTTTAAGTTGAGACGAAAATACTCTTAAATGTATTAAAGTAAGTAAGTATCTTCAAATGTGTTTAAGAACCTTTAAATTATCTTTAATTCAACTTTTCAAGACCCTTAAAGGCAACTTAAATTGTTCGTTACTTGCTTTAAGTGTTGTCAAGTATAGCCGCTTATTTAAGTAATTTACGATGCACTTAAAGATAGTTGAAATTGTTCTTTAAGTTTTCTTTAATGAACCTTTACTTGCACTTAAAGTCGTTATTTCATCCTGTGATATAATCGTAGGTGGGCTTCTGTTCCGTTTAGTTTTGCCGATTTGTGTGGCATCTCTAAAAACGTGAAAAACGTATTGGGAATCGTTAACACAAGCGATGTGAGCCAGTATCTTGATATTGTATTTGTTTGTCTGTATAATCCATAAAACCAAGTGATTAATCTATTGGTAAAATCAGGACCGATTTTAAACTCAATCCTGGTAAAATCAATTGAACTTCAGCCAGCATTAATTTGACAGACACAACGGGGATGGAGCCATATGTGTTTTTGTTCGAGTTGAGCATCTCACACTCGAACAAACTTGAAATACACTAAGCGTTAATCATGAAATGATAAATTTAAAGTAAATTATTTGTAATTTCTGTCTTACTCAAGAATGTCAGCATCTGCCCAGGGTGGTTGTGTTTGAACTTCGTCCGCGGTGTATAATAGCGGATCGTAACCTGGGAACGACTCCTTCAAGAACAAAACAAACGATATTTATATTAAGAAAGATGTAATGTTAATGGTGTCAAGGGCTTTGAACAAAGACAAAAAACTGGGTCCTCGACAAGAATCGAACCGAACCCAGCCTCAAATTGCAACTCCTTCAGTTGCTGCATAACTGCGATGATCTCTTTCTCTTTTATGCAAAAATAATTTTTCTCCGTTAATTCATCTGTTGAATTCGGAAATCATTCGTGCAAGCAAGAGTCATTAATACTAGCACATCTGGAACGTTTGGTGTAATCTCGAGCACGGGAAGAAAAGTTGGGGGGGGGGTGGTAGGTGATACAAGCACTTAAAACCTACAATAGTAGGACACAGCACAAAAGGCCAGGTGACGAGCGAGGTCACAACTACGCTACAAGGACAACTACGCTACACAACTACGCTACAAGGACGCCTGCAAGCGGGACATGTGTGCACTTGATATCGGCACCTAGCACTGGGAGGACATTGCAGACGACCGCAGCAGATGGCGGGGCGTTCTCCAGCGCCAGCTCAAGATTGGGGAGGACAGGATCCATAGCGAAGCTGAGGAGAGAAGAAACCACAGAAAGGAGCGAAACTCCACCAACCAGCCAGAGACCATACACCGATGTGGCCACCGCGACAGGGACTGCCATTCCCGCATCGGCCTCATCGGCCGCAGCGAGACTGACAACTAGGGCGCATCACCCATGGTCGACTCCGACTGACGGAGGCCTACTACTACTACTGGAAAAGATAATGGAATCAACGTGTTCAGAACGTTATAATTACTTGTCTTAAGGTTATGTAGGGTGGTAGGTGCGCTTGTCACGTGATCAATCCACGCCCAAATTCCAACCCTTAACCAATGCCTGAACCATGTCCGGAGACCTTGCTTTCAAAGCCCAAACAACCCTAGGCCTACAACTCTAACCCCCACACGACCACCCCGGTGGTGTCAAAAGTTCTGGTCACGTGACCTCAATTGCTTCCATTAATTAAAACAGTTCATATGAATTGTTTTCATATACACACTGTCATATTCATCACTTCACGGGTATAATAGAACTCACAATTGACCAAGCTCCCATCTAGGCTCGTAGATCAGTGGTAGAGCGCTTGCACCGGAAACGCAAAGGTCACGAGTTTTTGTCAGCCTCAAATTGCAACTCCTTTCAGTTGCTGCATAACTAACTGCGGTCATCTCTTTCTGATTAATTGATAATTATATTGTTGCATTGTTGCTGTCACTGTTGCTATGGACTAAGCTTAAACCTCACATTTGACTATGTTTCCGGTCCGTATGGCCACGATCGGATTGTTATTTCTCAGTACAGTCATCATGCTCGGTGAATAACAAGCAGATTAACCGAGGGATCAGAGGAAGGGGGATTGCAACGCCCCGCTCAACTGTTTTCCAAATGTCTAAAGCGGCTTTAGTTTGACAGGGTAAGGCTTTAATTTTCTTTTCGCTGTTCCTTCGGACACGGTTTGATATGAAAATGTTTCAATAGAAGTCATCTTTGCTATTGTAATCCACTTGTCTAGTATTCTATCATTTTGTTGATTCTGATTCATTTGGATTCAAAGAGGTGGGATCGCGGATTCAAGATGGCGGCATATTGCATTATATGACGTCACCATTGACACCTGACCAACTCATCTTGTAGAGAACATCACAAGCTATCTATTTAAAAGAGTTTTAAACTGTTGTAACGCTGCAAAAGCTAAGAAAAGATGTTTCAACAATCCCGTATTGTACCGAGGTGAGGGCATGAATTTCTTGTTTCTCCGATGGTTAAGTCTCTCTCTGACAACAAATAACAGCACTTTTCGTGACCTTCAATTTGAACTGAAATTAAAGCGTCCTATTTACGATCTCAATTGTTCATGCATTTTTTCTTTCACCTAGTTGTCTCGTATTCAGATATCAAGTCACATACCTGCCAAGCAACCAAGAAGTCTGGTACGGGATAACGCTGCTGATTGCTCTTTGGATAAGGCGACTGCCTCGCTCGCACATGCGTAGTGAGTTTTTCACGTGATGCACGTCCAGCAGCACTCTTTTTTGCACGCGCGGCAGAAGTTGAAAGGCGGCTTCTCGTGAATCCCTCTGTTTTGAGTGGAAATTATATTTGTTTATTGATAAAATATTACATGTTGTAGTGGCATTGGGCGCACCGCATTAACCTCTGTTTTGCGCAGAAATCTCATTAGCGGGGGCAGGAAGTTAATAATGCGGGTGACGTCATATGCTACTGTCTTGATCTCATGAATAAAATGCGGTGGAATCTCATTAAAATATGAAGATGTCATGGTCCATTTTTAGGTTTACCAACTGGTTTGTTCACCGGTTTAACAGGTTTTCGGAAGATGATGTCATATCAATTCCTCAAAACCAGTTTCACCAGATGGATTTATTTTGGGGTACAATGATGTCATAGTTGTTTTTGACTAGGTTTAGGACTGGGTTAATTAACTACCTTGCGCCTACTCATTTCTTATTCATATCAATTAAAATCACTAAACCGTTACGCAATTATGCAAGTTTCCATTTCCTGTCGCATAAATTAACCAAGCATTGTTCTTACATAATTGAAAAGCTTTGTCTCCGGTTCACTGATTATTGGCGCCAAAATTTTGTATTTTAATTATGGCGCGAACAGACTGGTTACAACACTCAGATTTTAAGGCTGGTTCTCATATAATCGTCCCGGTCGTCCCGGTCGTCCGAGTCGTTTCAAAAGTTTTTTGCAAACGACTCTGACGATCGGGACGACTCAAGCGATTTGGGTTCTCATATGATCGTCCCCCGGTCGTCTCGAACGTCAATAGCGCAGTCGTAAACTGTGTCCGACAACATGTTTTGGGCAATAATACTGCATTCTGGACTAGATTTGGATCGCTTCGATCGCCTCAGTCGTTCCGGTCGCCTGAGAGTAGTTCTCATATGATCGTTCCGGATTATTCACGATCGTCCCGGTCGTCCGGATAGAACACAGTTCTATCCAAGCGACCGCGATCGTCCCAGTCGTCCGGGTCGTTTGCGATCGTCCCGGGTCGTCTCAGAAGTGTTCTCATATAATCGTCCCGGTTGTCCGTGCACTTTTTGAAACGACTCGGACGACCGGGACGACCGGGACGATTATATGAGAACCAGCCTTTAAGTCAAAAGTTTTAATTTTCATCTCTCAACATCTACATAAGTCATTATGTAGATGTTGATCCTTTGAATACTTGTAAGGTTCAGCCATATTCCTGTAACGCCGAGTAATTTCCATCCCTCCTCCTCCTCCTCGTGTATAATATGCAAATTTATCATAATGGTAAAGGCTGGTTCTCATATAATCGTCCCGGTCGTCCCGGTCGTCCGAGTCGTTTCAAAAAGTGCACGGACGATCGGGACGATTATATGAGAACACTTCTAAGACGACCCGGGACGATCGCAAACGACCCGGACGACTGGGACGATCGCGGTCGCTTGGATAGAACTGTGCTCTATCCGGACGACTGGGACGATCGTGAAAAATCGGAGACGATCATATGAGAACTACTCTCAAGCGACCGGGACGACTGAGGCGATCGAAGCGACCAAAATCCACCCCACACTGCAGTGTTATTGCTCAAAACATGTTGTTGGACCCCGTTTACGACCGCGCTATTGACGTTCGAGACGACCGGGACGATCATATGAGAACCCAAATCGCTTGAGTCGTCCCGATCGTCTGAGTCGTTTGCAAAAAACTTTTGAAACGACTCGGACGACCGGGACGACCGGGACGATTATTTGAGAACCAGCCTTAAGATTGAATGCTTTACTGGGATCGTAACTCTTTAAAATGCTTCTGACAAATTTCATTTCGTGATTGTGAGGGTAACCCAAGTTAGGTGTGAATGATGGCCACGTGTTGATAAAGTACCCACGCGCTTCGGTTTGCCCCTTAAATGGCTGGGATTTGAGAGCGATCAAAAGTAAACCATACATCTGACTGTCTTTCCACCAGAGCTTTGAGGTTTTGCGGACTATAAAGTATACTATTGTATGTAGATACCAACCAAGTTCTCTCTGATTCGTGACTGAGCGTCCTTCCGATTGCGGTCGTGATTTGAAACGACCTCCTGCGCCACCCACAATACCAACCTTTGCTCCATCATAAGACAGCCTCAGAGAAATAGGTCTGTGACCAGACGATGATCCTGCAACAATTTTAAAGAACTGGTATTAGAAAGAAGAAGGAATCACCTTTCTTTCCTATAAAAAAACTACATTTTCAAGAAATGCCAGACCAGGAACTCTAATTATCGTTAATCGTCGTGGTAAAATTATTAAAAAAACAACCCCAAAAAATGCAACTGAAAATAACGTTTGGCCGCCTAATGTGTTGAGTAAGATCATCACTTTGGTTTTTTTGGAAAATGTCAATATTATAAGAACTTCTAGATATTATACACTGAAACTGACTACTTTGTTCTTTTACCTGCGAGCTCAACTTCTGATAAAGACACAGTTCTAGCCGATTGCGCATGCTCGTCAGTGCAAGTTAATACATCTGTCTCTGGTGGCATCACTACTTGCAATCTCTCCAGGATACCCACAATTTTGTGCGTGTTTACTTCCAGTTTTTTAAGGCGAGAATCCAAAGATGAAATGGCCTTTTTATTCGTATTGGACTGACTAATGGATTCTTTGTACATATCTTGCAGTTGACAAGAGACTGACTCCATTCTGTAAAATATGTAAATTAACTTTTTAAGGTGGCTCGCAATAGTTCCTGGCATTTTCATTCACTTATACTTTGATGGATCGATACTGTACAATAATTCTTTATCAGTTGATGCTACAATAATTGTATCAAACAAATGCCCAGTCATTGGCGAACAAGTTATGGTTATCGTCATGACATAACATGTTACCATAGTAACAGTTCCTGGCATTTTCATTCACTTCATTCACTTCATTCATTTTCATTCACTTAAACTTTGATGGATCGATACTGTACAATAATTCTTTATCAGTTGATGCTACAATTGTATCGAACAAATGCCCAGTCATTGGTGAACAATTTATGGTCATCGTCATGACATAACATGTTACCATAGTAACAGTAAAACCTGTTTCAGACACCCATAAGTGATGGAAATTATCAGAAACTGTGGTGAGCCACCTTAAATAAAATAAATCGACCCAGCACCACAGTACCTGTCAAATCTAACCAGCTTTTCCATTTTTTCTTTCTATATTTGTTTGAATCTCATTTCTTATCTCTCGAATCATAATTGTATTTTTAGATACCATAAAAAAATGAATATGGATTTGTTATTTTTACAAAGGGGTGATACGTTCTTTCTCATTTTATGCATCACACCTGTCTCCTATGACCCTGATTTTATCTTCCTGAGTAGCATGAAGCAATGTGTCTTTTTCCCTTAGGTAGCCATCCACGCATCGCTCTTCAAACATGGACATCTTTTGAAGATCGTTCTCATCTAGAAAAAGTTCTAGAAAAATAAAAATAAAAAATGCTACAATGTTACAAATCACACATGTTCGGATCATGTGGTATTGTATAAAATAAAGTAATATTAACATATACCAAAGAGATGATTTTATCTGAGGTTACATGAAACAAAAAGTGGGAAATAGGTTCATTAACTTAGAGCAAGCGGAGGCCTCATTCATGGCGTTTCATTAGTATGTTAAAACCTGTCAGAAACAAAATGTGTTTTTTGTACGTGGTGGTACCGCTTACGACTATTTATAATAAACGGATACAAAGAGGTGGGATGTCTGTATAAACTACATTGTAAGAAATACATGCGGGTAAATGTACGGCAAAACTTGTCTACTATAAACACCACGCCCCTCGCCAGCTATCACTAATCACTAAGTTTTCCTGTGTCTTATTAGATGCACTTGAAAATTCATTAAATTAATTATTGTTTTATGGAGGAAGAATATACTGCAATCAGCCATCCAAAGAAACACTTTATCGTCTTGTACTTACCAAAACGTTTAGTTCAAGGTATGAAATGTTGATGGGCTCTTATGAACCAACCCGTGAATACGAAACAACATTCGGACCCTCCCTTTCCCTAGACGTTTTACTCCATCAACCGCTACCCACTGCGTCCAACTCCCCACCCTCCCCCCTCCCTCCAATGTGATGAACCAACTCGTGAATACAAAACAACATTCGGACCCTCCCTTTCCCTAGACGTTTTACTCCACCAACCGCTACCCACTGCGTCCAACTCCCCACCCTCCCCCCTCCTCCCAATGTGATGAACCAACTCGTGAATACGAAACAACATTCGGATCCTCCCTTTCCCTAGACGTTTTACTCCACCAACCGCTACCCACTGCGTCCAACTCCCCACCCTCCCACTACCTCCAATGTCGTTTCCATGAGTAAGGTAGGTGACCATTATATATCGCGGGCTCAATCTTTACAGCCAATCGACCGAGTGAAAATTTGCATATTATGCTATAATAGCCCTTATGCATGTTTCCGTTTCACAAGCTAACTTCACCCCCAAGCCTCCCATTCTAAGTGTATACCTATGACAATCTCATCAATGTATTCTCAAAGGAGCAGAGTTGAAAAGATACTCACTCAAAAACGACGTGAACTTGTCAAAGGTTTGCAAGGAATGTAGTACAAACGAGGCTTGGTGGTGAATTTTGAGCTGGTGACGTCATAATACATAAGGCCTGTTCGTTCAATGCTTTGCGTATTCACCAGTTACAAATGAGGTCGCGGTCATGGTGAGCCTTAAGCCTTGTCAAGTGGATGTTTTCTGTTTTGTATTTACCAGTTACAAATAAGGTCGCGGTCATGGTGAGCCTTAAGCCTTGTCAAGAGGATGTTTTCTGTTTTGTATTTACCAGTTACAAATGAGGTCGCGGTCATGGTGAGCCTTAATCCTTGTCAAGAGGATGTTTTCTGTTTTGTATTTACCAGTTACAAATGAGGTCGCGGTCATGGTGAGCCTTAAGCCTTGTCAAGAGGATGTTTTCCGTTTTGTATTTACCAGTTACAAATGAGGTCGCGGTCATGGTGAGCCTTAAGCCTTGTCAAGAGGATGTTTTCCGTTTTGTATTTACCAGTTACAAATGAGGTCGCGGTCATGGTGAGCCTTAAGCCTTGTCAAGAGGATGTTTTCTGTTTTGTATTCACCAGTTACAAATGAGGTCGCGGTCATGATGAGCCTTAAGCCTTGTCAAGAGGATGTTTTCTGTTTTGTATTCACCAGTTACAAATGAGGTCGCAGTCATGATGAGCCTTAAGCCTTGTCAAGTGGATGTTTTCTGTTTTGTATTCACAGTTACAAATGAGGTCGCGGTCATGGTGAGCCTTAAGCCTTGTCAAGAGGATGTTTTCTGTTTTGTATTCACAGTTACAAATGAGGTCGCGGTCATGGTGAGCCTTAATTAGCCTTGTCAAGAGGATGTTTTCTGTTTTGTATTCACAAGTTACAAATGAGGTCGCGGTCATGGTGAGCCTTAACCCTATTCGGCCTGAGGCGGGGGCACAAAGTACCCGCGCTAACTTTAAACGTTCATAACTTCTTTAATATATATTCAAACGTCATCAAACTTTGTGACTTTTCCTAACATTTAACTGGCAACAATTTTATGTAACAATTTTTTGATCACGTGACTTGATGTTTCCATGGCAACAAGATTTTGACAGCCATGTTTTTTGAAATTTGCATATTTGTTCCTTTGAATGAAGAAAAACAGTGTTTATTGGTATAACTTTTATATTTTTACGTCATTTAGCGTTTATTTATTGGTTTTGATTAATTTTGAGTCAATTTGGATGGTTTTTAAGAGGTTTTAACAAATTTCAGAAATCCAAGATGGCGGATCCAAGTTGGCGGCCGTATAACTAATTACCTAATAACTACGTCATATGACGTCATTGTTCCACTGTGCGGACCGTAAAGGAGACATTTTTGGACGTACTATATACCCTCTTGGTTTCATTGTCGTAGCCTTAATGTTCTTGAAGTTACGAAGGGGGGGCACAATGTGCTCCCCCCCCCCCCAGGCTCAGGAACTCAAAAAAAAGCCCAGGCCGAATAGGGTTAAGCCTTGTCAAGAGGATATGTTTTCTGTTTTGAGAAACAAACGACATACGTACTTAGTCCGTAACAGTGGGTGCATTCTCCTTTCTCTCCCTTCCTTCGACAATTTCTGAACCAGCGATACACTCCTTTTATCAGATAAATCACGTGATTCAAGACAATGAAAGGTGGCACCAAGACTGGCCTTTGCGCATACTCCATGACCAGATAGTACCGCTGAAACTTCCAAATCTGATTTGCATTAGCCTGCACGCTATTGTACGTGTTGCTGAAGGGAAAATTAAGAAAAAAAATGTTAAATGTTGAATTATATTTTTAAAAGAATATTGAAGTTTCTTGAGTCAATTTAGGTGTATTAGGACGTCATGAATCACGACATTAAGATGGCAGAACCAAGATCGTAGCCGGCTCCAATATGGCGGACTTCTGGAAATTATGACATAGTTGTCACGTTATGCTACTACTTTTGTATATAATACACACTCCCAAAGTTTCGTTGTCACAATTGACATACTTTTGGATTTACTGGCCACGGGCAATTTCGAAAAATGGACATGTACATAAGCGGCTTTTTTTTACTTACTTAAAGATAGCGATGAGAAGATTCAACAGCAGAATATTTGAGACTAGTAGATAAAAAGCCAAGATAAGTGCCACTATTGCGTCACCATACTCGTTCTTTCTTGAGGCACCAAAAAGTGTTGTGTCATTGCTCACTGAAATGAGATTGTAATAGCACAAAATCAGTCATAGATCTACAGTGGTTTTCAACTGAGTATCGTAAACCAAAACCAAAGTAATTATTTAGTCCAATCACAACAGAAACGAACAATCCAATACACCAATCAGAACTCGAAGTAAATCAATGTAACCGGCGTAAAGCGCGGGAAAATGCCTTGGAGCAAGTTACAATTGGTTTTCATTTTGATTCTGATTGGTTGAGATAGTTGCGCGAGTATTTTTAGTCAATCACAAAGCGTAGTACTTAACGCAAAACCAAAGCAATTGTTTTTCGAAGTATCTGGATAGCTTCCCTGTCAGTGCCAAATTCAAACATTCACTGTCAAGCAATGAGTGGCTTCAACGCTGTATTCTGTGGAAGAAATTCAATGGTACGTGTGATCATATGAATCTTTTTATCAGTAGAATTGTTTTCTGTGGTGCAGCAAAATAAACATTTGGCATTCTTTTTTTCATTTCACTTCACTATCGAGAACAAGTTGTCGCATTTTGGAAATGGGTGGGCAGACAGTGAAAAGTCCTCTTTGACTGGCTGTCTGAAACAAACAGTTCAATAAGCATGATAAGTGAATTCTTACGTGTATCAGGTGCGTTATCCATGAAAAGCTCTCCGTAAACTTGAAAGTAAGGCCTGAAGAACACCCCAGACAAAACAGACCAAGACGGATCTTGTTGTGGGTACAGGATAGCTTGCTGAGCGACTCCATAAGCCAAGAGGAACACCAACATAATGAGAAGGAAGTGCAGCATGTCTACAGTCTGAAGGAAGCAAAGCAGTTAACGTGTATATTAAATCTAAATGGGTTGTCTGTAAGCAAAGCCTCGCTGTTCACAACAACTACTGGTGAATAGGAAGCAAAGGACCGCGAACGAAAATGCTGCTGGTGTACGTGGGATCTAGAGAAGATCTAATCAGCCAAAAATAGTAGTACAAATAAAGCAAGCAAGACTGATACTACGTGGAACATTTAACGCGACAACGACATGATAGAGTCCAAACTGAAAGCCAACCGTGGACAGCTGTTTCGACTTGGTTGGGTCTCGTCAGCACGGTGTAGCAGCAAGAAGGCAGAAAAACCAGTGCGAATGCCAATTTACTACCAATTTACACATGGCGATGACCTCATGTGAGTTCAAATTCAAATGTTTGCCAACGGGCCGTCTTCATTCCGCCAGTACTTACGTAGCTTCGCATTTCTTGACACGAAACGTCTTTGCGAAAGTACGAAAATTCATCCCCCCGAAAGATGGCATGCTACATTTTGTGTCCAGTCACCTTGTTCATGCGTTCAAAAACTTGCTGCTACCCATTTAGTTATTCAACTGGATGATGAGAGAAAATAACAAGAGGTAAAAGACAGTATTTCCATTGCAAGCAATTAGTGATCAAAAGTAGGTCCTGTTGTTATAAAGCATTCAACAACTGGTGACATTTATACATTTTTTTAAGAATGTGACTTGTCCTGTTTGCTGAACAATTGTCAAGTGTGCATGTCCATTTATGCACTAATTGGCTCAGTGACATCGAGCTCTGGAATAAGGTTAAACCTCGTTCGAACAAGGAGGGGAAGGGGCGAAGGTGGATGCCAAGGCCCTTAATATTTTCTCCCGATTTTTTTCAAGAGCATTTATTATCTGCACATGCTGTCTTCAGAAGCTGTTCGTTTATCCCTCAGAAACGTTTTGGCATAGTTTGAGGGCTTAAGGGCTTTCCACAAGTTGCTCGAAATTTCTCAAAAAAGTTGCTCCAAAAATCCAGAAAGTTGCTTTTTTGTTAATTTTTTTTTTAATTTTATCATTTTTAATTTTAACAAAAAAAAACCGCTGACCGAACAGCCGGCTCATGCATCTGCCCCAGGGGGCAGGGGGAGAGACGATCTGGCCTCTTTTACACAGGAAATTCATAAAAAGTCTAATAAAACATTGTGAAATATGGAAGCAGGGCCAATTTAAGCACTAAAAGCTGCTCCGATTTCTCAAATTGGAAGCAAACTAGAAATTGCTCAGACTGCAAAAAGTTGCTCGAAATGAAAAACGTTGCTCTCGAAATACGGAAAGTTGCCAAAAGTTCCCCCAACACCCCCCCCCCCCCCGCCCCCCTCTCTGTACCATGGTAGGCGACTATAAGTTTGCGTGTATGAGGGTTAAAATAATGAAGCCACCTCAATGTTACTTTATGCGACGTATTTTAAACGACAACCAAATAGTAAAACACGGCTAGTGGGCATTGGTTGGATTGTGTTATGGATAGCACTTAAATCAAACATCGACTCTAATATTCTGTCTCGAAGTGACAGACGTATGAACAATGCAACAGCTTAAATCGACAGTATAGTAGAGACATCCTTAAATTTATAAAAGTTTCCATTACCATCCTTCCGATCATCTCCACATAAGGTCCCATGTGTTTACTGACAGAAAAAATGTCCAACAGGCGAATAATCCACATCATCACATCAAGGCAGTATACCACGTGACCTGCACTACGTGTGACTGTATGAACCCTGAGTCCAACACCAACGAAAAACAACACCACCGCGAAGCCATCGAGAATGTTCCACTTAATGGAAGCCCATTCTTTGAATTTCTTTCTTAGCGTTGGAGGGTCGGAGTGAAGTATCTGCCAAAAAAGTTATAGTTAACAAATAGATTCCATTTTGCCGTGCGTCTGTTCAGTTATAGATCATAGATAAGGTGAAAATGTGGTAAGAACAAAACAGTAGCCAACGAGCAACAGGCGAGTTGGTCACTGGACGGTACGGTGTTCTTGCCAGATTTTAACGTCTTCTGTGATCTATAACTGGACGGACGCACGACAAAATGGAATCTATTCGTTTTATACAATAACAGGGAAGGAAACTGATCTCATAGCAATCGACTGTAGCAGGGGCCTATTTAATTGGCTCCTGACTGGAGTCATGACTGTTCGAGGATTTGTCTGTACTTTAACAGATCATAGTTAATGACCAATCAAAAGGCGCGTAGAATTCAGTATATTCAGCATAGTTTTTCTTGTTCTTGGGGCTCGAAAGAGTATTCATATATATATTCATATATATATATATATATATATATATATATATATATATATACACACCCGTTTTCAAAAAGGTTTTCCTGAGGTGATTCCTCAGAAATAAAAGTTGTCGAACGATTTTTTTTAAATTTTCCCTAACAGCTCCCTACCATAAGTTGTTTCGAAAAATTCAATAAAAAAGATAGGTCACCACGCTCGGTAAAGAGATATGATGGACCAATGTTGTCCCATTTATGCCTATAGCAATACCGATCACGCACGTCATTATTTGATCGGTTCATGTTTCTTTTCCCGGTAACCCGTGAAAGCAAAGTTTACAATTCTTAAAAAAAACTTGATAGGTTAAAGTCTCCACCATATGGGAACACTTTAAAATAAAATTTCTGAAAAAGTCACACAACTTCAAATGACACGGACTCAAAACGTTCCTCGCGTCCATGTTTTCAAGGTCAACAATTTGCTCCCACGAGTAACTGATTTGAGAACGTTTTTAGCGATATCTTTTTTTCCTGTCGAGGAATTTTTTTTTAACTTTGTTAACTTAAAAAGCATTAATTTAACATCAAAATGATGCAATAAAAAATATAGGTCACCGTGCTCGTTAGAGAGAAAAAGACAGTCGTATTTTCTAACGAGCTTGCGGGCCTTTGATAAAAAACATTCCATCCTCCGAAATGTGCGCGCGCTCATTTTGCTCAACCGCGCTCGCTCATTGCTTATAAATTATGGTAATTCTCCTTTTGAAAAATACTCGTAAGAAAATTAAATTTCCAGCTGCGTGTTTTAAAAACCGTTCACTAAAAAGAGTGTTGTTATCAACTGGCTGCCATGAAAAGACTATTACGTGTGTTATGCGCAGTACAGGATGCGCAGTGCAATACTGAGGAATCACCTTAAAAGAAAAATGTATCCCAATTTCGTGTCTTTATGTGTATGGAACGCATGTAGGCCACTCTGGCCTGTTTTTTATTAATTTAGCTTTTATTTTGGAGTGAAAACATGCCTGCTTCTTTAAGCAAAGATTTACGTTGGCGCATAGTTTTTCTTGTTTTTGGGGCTCGAAAGAGTATTCAGGAAACTGCTACTTTACTAGAAATTACTACAAAAACGGTAAACAACATCTTGTGTCGTTTTCGTCGATATGACCATGTTCCTGGTGCCTATCTCCGAGAAGCTTCACATTACATTGAGACCATTTCAGCAGGGCAGTTCAATGTTCTCACACTGTGGCAATGCCTCAAACGCCACAATAGTCCATTTTACAGTTGTGTGCTTGGTGACCTTGCCTTTGAGTGGAAGCGAGGCTGAAGGTAACCTTGCTTTGATACAAACCTTTCTGCCTTTCATATGTTAATAAGGCTTTTCTCATGCTAACTAACAAATTTACATCTGAAAAGCTCCAAGGTCTGTATCAAAGCAAGGTCACCTTCAGCCTCGCTTCCATTCAAAGGCAAAGTAACCAAGCACACAACTGTAAAATGGGCTATTGTATCCACAAGAAGGTAAACAATGTTATTTTTATGAAATGGTTGTTTAACGTTCAAATTTATCATTTCTGATTTTAAACGGTAATGTTTTTATTTGATTTAAGCTCAAGGGATTTCCTTTTGGTTATATTGAAGACCTCATCGATGAGTTTATGACAAACATGTCAATCTTCACTGCTGAAAAAATGATTTTCATTGACGAAGCCGGATTTGTAAGTACTTTTCATGATTTGTAGTAGGAGAACAGGAGACGGACTAATTATACTGGCAAAAAAACAGTTTTTAAAAGCTTTTTTGATTAAAAAAGATGATACAGTAAATTGTGCTGTTTGATGATATTAGCAATCGCACAGTGCAGATGAGGTGTAGCAGTGGACCTAGTATAGACCTCTAGGGCACCCCGAGCAACAAAGGTCGCTTTGATGACACTTCCTCCTCTACCTTAACAAACTGTTTGCGTGAAGTTAGGTAAGACTTAAACCAGGTCAATGGAGTTCCCTTCACTCCTTAACGGTTTGAGAGTCTAGAAATTAGTATTGCGTGATCCGCTGTATCGAATGCAGCAGAAAGATCCAAAACAGCAATATGACCGACATATTTTGATCAAGAGCACACAAGATGTCATTTTGTACTCTAAGTAGTGCTGTTTCAGTTGAGTGAAATTCTTTGTTTGCGGACTAAAACGTCTCGTCAAGATGGTTAGTCATAACATGTTCTGTCAGTTGAACTGCAACAGACTTTCCAATCAGCTTAGAAATAAACTTTAAATTTGAGATTGGCCGAAAGTTCGTAAATTGCTGGAAGTCAGCGGTTGGTTTCTTTAAGGCATCAGGCATCTCACTAGTTGTTAATGGAACAGGGCTTGCTTAGAGACTTATAAGCAAATTCATTTACATCCTCTTGACTGACCTCGTGAAAGTGTTTAATTCAGCAGCATTTGCAGGCAGTTCATCATCATATTTATGTTTCTTGCTACAAGGGCAGCGTGAATCTTTTCAACTTTGCCAGTGAAAAAATCAGCAAGTGAATATCGCGTCTCATGACATTTTTGCACAAGCCTGTGTGCAATTCTGAACAGTACCCCCTTGATCTGAAGAATGCTCATTAATTAATGATGTGTAATAGGTAGATTTGCAGAACTAATCAAATTATTTACGACACAGCACTGATACCGATATACTTCCCGATCACTTTGTATCCAAGATTTGCGCCATTTTCCCTCAAGCCGACGTCTATTCCGTTTCTCAGCAGCAACTTCCGGTGAATACCAGGGTACAGCAGGTCACCAAACGCTTTCTCAGAGGAGCACGTTTGTCCAACAGTAATCCAAGAATGTATCAAACTGATGAACTGTTCTGTCTAAATCCATGGATTGTTCCTGGACCATCGAAGAATTACGAACATCCTCACAAAAGGAGTCGATATCTAAGGAGCACAGTTTTTGAGAACTGGTGACCTTTTTCATAAATTGAGGTCTCTTGAGAAATAAGCTACAAAGCACCGCAAGATGGTCAGGCGGATCGCCGAGTCATGGATCTTAATGTTTCCTACAATTAGCCCATTTAATCTTGTTATCAGCAGATCCAGGGTGTGACCACTTACATGAGTAACAGAGCAGTCGTGTTGTTTGAGATCAAATTTTCAAGAATTTCAATGAACTGCCTAGCATGGATATTATTAGAATTTTCAATATGAAAATTTAGATCACCTGCAACCAATAAGTTAGCAGAAGGTTCAGACAACACATGTTCTAGCAATCTAGAGAATTAAAATTCTTCAAAAAAATAAAACAGGGCACGTGACATGTTGTTAGGCGGTCGATAGACAATTAGAATTCTAACACTATGGAGGTTTCGGAAACGGATGTCCATAAATTCAAATGATTAAAGGGAATCTGTGACTGAGGTGTTAATATCGGCGAGAGCGTCACCCTAAAGAACCGCAAAACGAAAGTCTCTGATACATGGTCATCAACTGCCATCTCCCAGGCTTGGGCGGGAATGGAACTTCCAGTTCTATTAACCCATGACACTTCGTTAGGGGAAACAGCAGTTGGATTAAAATTTTCAGAAATCTTCCACTGATGAAAGTCAAAACTCTTTTCATTGAGAAGGCGCAAAGAAGACTGAAAGGCAGCATAAACAAAGATAACGAAAGATAAAAGAGCTAAGCCTGAGAGATGACAGTCTTGGCCCGAGTAATCCGAGTAGGGAATTAGACTCCCTTCAAGGCTGTCATCGGAAGGAGAGAAAAGAAAGAGAAAAAAAGGTATCACCAAAAGTGAAACAAAGGAGCATATGTAAAGCGCCGAAGGTGAAGCACAGCAAGCTAAACAAAACCTGAACAAGTGACAAAGAAGCATCTGCGAAACTCGATGGCAAAAGGCATCATGCTAAGCAAACACTTACAACAAGAAGCCGATGGCAAAGCGTAGCATACTGCAAACAAACGCCAGCATGTCAGAACAAGTATAAGTAAGGCCCCGATGGCAAAGCGCAGCATGCTAAACAAACTCAAACTTGTCACAACAAGCATATGCAAAACCCCGAAGGCAAAGCAGCATGCTAAATAATTAAAAAAAAATGACAAGAAAGCATCTGCAAAACTCCAATGGCAAACGCAGCATGCTAAACAATTAAAACATGTGACAAAAAGCATCTGCAAAATTCCGATGCCGTGAAACGCAGCATGCTAAACAAACTTAAACTTGTCACAACAAGCATTTGCAAAACCCCGAAGGCAAAGTAGCAAGCTAAATAATTAAAAAATTGACAAAAAAGCATCTGTAAAGCCCCGATGGCAAACACAGCATGCTAAACAAACTCAAACTTGTCACAAAAGCATCTGCAAAGCCCCGATGGCAAACACAGCATGCTAAACAAACTCAAACTTGTCACAGCAAGCATCTGCAAAGCCACGATGGCAAACACAGCATGCCAAACAATTAAAACATGTGACAAACAAACATCTGCAAAGCCCCGATGGCAAACGCAGCATGCTAAAAAATAACAAATGTGACAAAAAAGCATCTGCAAAACCCCGATGGCAAAGGCAGCATGCTAAACAAACTCAAACTTGTCGCAACAAGCATCTGCAAAACCCCGAAGGCAAACGCAGCATGCGAAATAATTAAAAACATGTGACAACTAAACTGTAACAAACAATAAAGACGAAAAATCTAAAACGTGATGGCAAGTACAAATTAGCATGCTAAACAGTTGAAAAAAAAAATGCGCCGAACAAAAATCACAAGCAAATCCCTGAGGGCGAAACGGAGTACAAGCTTATTGAACATTGTTGAGGTTAACATTTGGAACCAAACACCTTTTCCTGTAATGTCGACCAGAAGTCTTAAATCAGAAACTTAGCGCATCTAAAATGAATTTTGCAACTAATATTTTTTTTAAACAAGCGTTTTTTTTAACGCACCATAAGAATTAATTACATTACTTTTTCTCGAAAACATGTTGAATTCGATCACGTACCGGTTTCTATAAGAACAAAGTTCAACATTTGCACGTGCACAGAACGTGATTGCTCATACAAAATACAGTCGCAACTCGCTTATAGTAATCGCTAGAGGCATACAATTAATAACCTACACATCTGCTCACATTAATTCAAAACAAGATAAACGTTTTAAATACTGTAAATTTTATATTAATTGCATTACAACGTTTTCTCTGTTGAACTCCATGCATCACGGACAAGTTTCTTTGAGGACAAAGTTCAACATTTTCACGTGCAGACAACGTGACCGACAACAAAAATAATGAAATTTTAAATAGTGTAATATTCTGCCCTGGTTATTGTTATTTATGACGTGTAAATGAGGTATGCGGAATCGCTCTGGCTTTCCCCAAGCCCAGCGCCACCGCTCATCATAAACCAATACAGAGTATTCAGCTTAACATAACCTTTTTTTTAACACTCTTTTCCCAATCCTTATATCCTCTATGACAAAAGAATAACGCTTTGGCTTAACGTACACAAAGCAAAAGTATCAAACGACTATCCGCATATCCTAGACGTTTTGATTGAAACAGTAGTTCTATAACCGATACTATATCAAACCTTAGAATCACAGTTCAGAACCATTATCCTTATATTTAATCTTGGAAAGCTTGCGAAAAATCCTTTAAATTGTTAAGCCTTTTGTATGTCTTGCCAGTTTTAATATCTAGGTCCGCCAATGTTGTGGCCGCACCTGCCGGGTTCACTACTTGTTTTAACTTGATATAATGCAACGCAGTTTTGCTATTCTTTCAACCCACATGATCCATGATTTCATGGAAGCTCAGACCCGCGAGCGCTAAAGAAACTACGGCACCACTACGACAACCATGAAGTGTAAAATGCGCACTAGATAAACTATGAGACAAAGGGGTGGTATATGCATTTAATCTAGCTTGGGCTACAGTTGAATCCAACCGCTGGGGTGAAATATTCCCTGATTTAGTTACAGATCGGAACAAAAAACGGGTCTTTCTGCATGTACCGGTATCCATGAACCACTGATTGTCTTCTATTGTTTGTGAGGTATTGTATTTTTGGTCTCGTTTTGCATTTGTATTATTGTCGTTCTTTGTTCCTTTTGTTTTACGTAATATGTGACCGGTACATGCAGAATCTACCAAAAAAAAAACGAAATTTAACTTTAACCCCATAGACCTAGAAATGCTAAAATACAACTCAATTCCTCTATCAGGAAATACACACGCATTGGTACCCCTCTTCAAAGCAAAAACATGAGCATCCCCCGACCTTAATGATTTTGTCCAAAGATGGTGCAACAACAAACCAGAATTATCCGGGAAACGCAAAATATCCACCGTTTTTAAACCTAACAAGTGGGCTGCACGATCTCCCGCAAAAAAAGGCTTTAAAAATTCGCAGAACGCATAAGCTTGAAATGGATGTGGCGAGAGACTTGGACGGTGCCAGAAGGACACCGAAACTACCCTTCGCACCAAGGCAAACTTTAGAAGAAGAACGAGCCATCAGCTCAGGCCACCAAAAAAGGTGTGGACAGATCCCTGGGACAATTACAGTGAATGGGATCTGGAAGCCATACAAAATCTCAAAACTGGACCAACTAATCCAAAGGGAGGGAAAACATATGGATTAGACATATTGGACATTGCATGCAAATCGTGAGAAAATAAATTGATGCCTTGCGAACGTGGTCTTGAAAAAGGAGTAAAGTGTGGCGAAGGGCTTCCATCCAATCCAATTACCGCATTGGAATCCAAAGCCATAAGGTCAAATGAGTGCCCACATGTGCTCCCAAAAGATTGTTCCACCAAGGCCCATGCGCTATCCGACAATTTTGAATCTGACTTTGACAAGGGACGTGAAGGACCATCTGCCTGGTTGGCACTAGACTTGACATGGAACAGGTTAAGCTGAAAATTGCGATCTGATAGCACGTAGAAAAGGTCCTTGGAGGCCTTTGTCAATTGAGGGGACTTCTTACTCCCTTGGCCCTCCCAAACGCCAATAAGAACAGTACTGTCAACATAAACATCAACTCGACAATCCCTTAAACCAGCGGGAAGAGCTTTTATGGCGTTTACCAAAGCTAACATTTCTTTGGTAGAGATGTTGAGATCCTTGTGTCGCTCATCCCAGTAGTCCCTTATAGTTTGGTCACCGGAGGGCAAATAAACGACACAACCCCAGCCATATCTCGAGGCGTCCGTAGACAAAGTCAGCCCTAAGTGCTTCTCGTCTCGCCATGGAAGAAACTTCTGCCAAGAGTCCAAAAAATGCCAATGCGTCAATTCTTCTCGCAAGGCTGATGAAATCGAAACAAGACCATTTGCAATTGCGGGAACTCATTTCCTTTATAAACAACTTGGTCGCAGGGACCGCCAATGAGAATGACACACATTTTCCTTGAAAACGCTGCAGCGTTTTTACATCCACATATCTCTTACACGCCAAAATGTGCTCTCTCAAGGATGCCCAAGAAACAATCTTCCGTTCCGGCACTAGGAAGCATTGCTTTACAGAGTCCACTACGAGGCCCAAGTATTCTAGTGAGGTAGTCGGGATAAAAAGCGACTTACTTATACCAATTGTGTAACCTAAATAAACGAGGACTGATAAGACACAAAATATTGCGGCAGTCGCTGCGTCACGTCTAAATTGCTCCTGTCGACATGATGGGAGGACTGACCATGGCCCTGATGAGATGAGGAGTTCACCATTAAGACGATCGTCAATGTACAGTGAACAGGGAACACCTTGAGCTCTTAAGAAACCGGACGCCGCCAAACCTAATGGTATGGTATATGTAGGGGGAAATTTTCCACCCAAATGGAAGAGTAGCACAGACAAACCAATAACACTTCCATTCAAAACCAACATATGTCTGAGAGCATGCGGAGAGTAACACATGATCATAACCTGACTTGTCGTCAGAGGTCGTCATGTAGGACCCCTTATAAACATACCTTGGAACATCGGCTAATTAATTTATCCAGGGAAAAAGGCATATCCCTCATCCACAAATTCAAAAGCCTAGCATCTAAGCAAAGTCTTGGTTTCATAGGCTCTACTGTTAGTGGTAAAACCAAATGAGGTGGGCTATCAACCCCGTGTTTCCCCCACACCCTAACTGCTTTAAAATTTCCTGCGACACAATTTCTGTAAATCTTTTACATGACACATGATTGGGGAACCGCTTTTGCGGCGGAAAATCTGAACAATAGTTGAACCCCTTATAAGCACCCTTAAAAGGTTGACTTAAATGCCTAATGTTCACTTTATTCCGGATCCAATCACTGATTGATGCAGCAAGCGGATGATCTTCGAGAATCTTCTCCCAAGCTTCAGGATGCCGGTGGATGCCTCCAGCAACAAACTTGTCTGGATCTCTTAGTCTAATTCTTCCCAGATCTGGAACAGTTTCAGAGACTAAAACATCTTTCCAGTTGTAGACTCAAGATGCCTCCCCCAGATCGGGAACCCCATTTACATTAACCGAAGATTCGAACGTTCTTGGTTGCGAAGTCAAAAGGTGAGTACCAAAATCCTGAAAAAATTCATTTTCACTTACAGGCCTATGTAATCTTAGCTTCTTGAAAGGAGGACTCTACAGGAGGAAACAAAAAAGAAAAACCCTAAATGAACGAATCCAAATGGACATGCAAATGGGGTTCCCGATCAGGAGGGAGTAACTTCACAACGCCTGAAAACAGTACGTCAACTGGCCACCTCGATATTGCGGTAAGCCAACAGGAGTCACTCGCCCAAATCTAGGAATGTCGAAAAAATTTAAGCCCAGATTCAACATAAACGAAACAAAAAGAAAACTAGAGGGGAATCCCTAACGGACACAAACGAAAACACCGATTCATTAGCTGCAAAAAGCATACTTTAATAAATGGAAAGAAAAAAGAAAAATGCACCGAGTCAGACAATAGCCACGACGTCATGTATTTATTTAAAACTGTCCCAAGCGAATCTCCCTCTCTTAGCGGGAGGTCCTGCAGCTTCTCAAAACGTCATCGAAGTTATGCTCCTCCTAGAACAAGGAAATAAATCACAAAAGTTATAAGGCTAACTCTTTTTTTAACCTTACCCACAGAAACACTTTTAGATAACCTCACAAGCAACCAGCCTCTCGCCAAACAGGCAAATAAATCTCTTAAGCCTCACAGGCAAACCAGTCTTTAGCCACACAGGAAAAAAATTCACTTAAGCCTCACAGGCAAATAAATCCCTTTAGCCACACAGGCACACCAATCTTTAGCCACACAGGCAATTAAATCTTTTTGGCCACACAGGCAAACCAGTATCTAGCCACACAGGCAATTAAATCTCTTAAGCCTCACAGGCAAAGCAGTCTTTAGCCACACAGGCAAATAAATCTCTTTAGCCACACAGGCACACCAGTCTTTAGCCTCGCAGGCAAAGCAGTCTTTAGCCACACAGGCAATATAAAGTCTAATAAAAATCTTAGATATGCACAAAACCATTGTATAAAATATATGTAACGGAATGCAAGAAACCACACCTTGCTAAGAAAGAAAATTGAAACTTACACGACTACTCTTGGTGAAATACCGGTACTAAGAAATAGCCACTAATGAAGAAAACTACCGCCAAAAAAGAAAAAAATAAAAGGGCAAGTTTACCTCAACGGCGTGCGCCGAATTAGCAGGGAGGTTTTGTTGACCTGCTTGACCTTCGTTCGCCCGTTCGACTCTCTGGTCCGACAAAGCCGCCACCGGCGGAGGGACGTCAACAGCCGCTACCAAACCCGGGACAGGAATCCTCCGGGCGATGTCGAGCCTGGTCAGCCATAGAGTACAACAAAAAAGACAGTCGAAGAACACAGTCGAAGGACGCCGTCGAAGAAGGCGGGTTTGCAGGAAACACACGCCAAACAATCACTGACCGTGACTAGAGCAAAGTGCATTGAATAGAGCACATGTCTGTCTTTTATACATACATTAATATTCATTCCCAGCGCATTAATTAACCATGCAAATTGAGTTTGCATAGTGATCGCTTGAAACCCAGGCTTGAAACATACAATTCCTTTTTCCGCATCACATTATTTTAATTTCGCTGGCCGTTTTTGCAATAAAACTTTTTTATTCTTACTTCAGTACAAGCTCACCTATTAACGTAACCGCAGTCCACATTTTTTGGACGTGTCACCCCCGCAGACCATTGTACAATTCATGCATAGAGCACATTATAGGCGGTATTTCCAAATAAGTGTCCTTGATATTGCCATGTTAGCAAGCCAGTCGGGATTAGAGCAAAGTTCCCAACCAACAAATTTTCAAACTTTACATTTTTAATGTTTGAGGCAACAATCGCGAAGATTCAACATGGCTGATTTTCAATTCATGTCAAGTGCCCTTCTTTGACCTTCAGTAATACCATTTTAGAAGCGAGAATTTGATTGGCTGACATAGTACACGGTGTACATAGTAAAGGCAATCTGATTGGTGTGACATAACCCAAGACATACATACAAACAAACAAACAAACATACTAACATACAAACATCACAAACCAACCTTTGCGCCTGCTAAAAGCGAACCAAACGTCTCTGTGATGATTTTTCCAGTTATACTCGTAAGCACAACAAACTCATAACAAAGGTTTGACTGAGATAACACCAGGTCATGCCACAGGGAACATACTTCCGTGACGTCACTTGGTCCCAGCCTTCTTAAGCGCGGCGGGAATTTTGAAAAGTCGAACTTTGGCGGGCCATAAAAAATCGGAGTTTTGAGGTTACAGTGTACCTTCAGATCGAAAATTTATTGAAAATTTTTTTTTGGCGTTAAAATAAAGTTTACAGAATGAACTTTCATCCAAAAAAAAAATTATCGAAAAATAGTGAAAATTGACGGAGAAATGACGGTATAACTTTTGTGGGCGGAGTTTGTTTATTAAGCGATATGTTTTTTTAAGCGCTGTTTTCTCAAAGTTAATTTTTCGCTTGTTGGGGACACTTTAAAGAGCTACAACTCAAAGGGAATTTGTTCGATTTTCCTTAAATTTGGACAGCAGCTAGGCTAACATATAATCAACAAAAACGTGTCGGCGAATTTCTTAATTCCGAAAACTTTTTCGTCAAGAGCCATTTCCGTGCGATCATTCCAATTTTTTTTCTCCCTTTTTCGAAAATATTCTGTAACTTTTCACTGCAATTGAATATGGGAAATCGCCGACACGTTTTTTTAGCGCTTCGTGTTCGGAAACCCGAGAACAAATCAAATTAGCAAAATATAATAATCGCTTTGAGTTATAGCGTTTTAAAGCTGATTCGGACGTTCGAATTAAGACGTCGTAAAAAATTCGACAATTCATTTTATTAGCAAATGGTTTCCATATTTAGATAGCCAGCTCTATAAGCTTTAATTTGATATCTGGGTTTAGGTATATTAAGTGTAATCTTAAGACGCTAGAGCTGTTATACTGGAGACACCCCCGAAGGTACACTGTAACCTTAAGCAAAATCAAAATTTTTTGCGGCATTCTGTTCAGAAAAATAGTAAGATTTAAAGTAAGTGGTTGTTGATACCTGTCTTATTTCCTCAGTGCAGAGAGTGCAGACGAAGATAATGAGCACAATTTCACTGATGGAAAGATGGTCACCTTGACGAATAAGAATTACGTAGCTGAATAGGGCCAGGAACATCACGTATGCAAACTGCAAGTAAATATATTAACATAAATTAACCCTGAACAGAGAGCAGTACCTAATTAAATGGACACGCAAACGATCGAGGTCCTGGATTTTTCCACGCGATCTCGTAAAGTTTACTCGAGTTTGTAACATGGACATTAATGATTTCTTTTCAATAATTGAGCTTCAAAAGTTATCCGCCTCAGATTTAGTTCAAATTCCTACGCTTTTTGCTTGGCGAAAAATCTCAGGCCATTTTTTTCAACCAATCAGTCTTTGACGCTGTATGTGTTTATTTCGACTTCTGATCGGTTCCTTGGATAGCCAGACGGTTTGTTATGATTGGTTAGATGACAACTCTTTGGCATTGGTTTTACGACATCCAACTGAAAACTGTTTTATTCTGCATGCATTAGCACAATGATGATAAAAGTTTAACTTTAAAGCAAAGCCGAAAACAGCGTATATACATCTGGCCAGACCAGCCTTCTTCAGGTACACTATTGTTCACTATTGTACCAGTATTGTTAATTTAGTAACATCTTGTACCTGAAAAAGACTGATCTGGCCGGCTGAAATTTTGTATGAAACAAAATATACAATACGTGCTGTTTTTTTTTTTTTTTTTGGCTGAAGCAGATCTTCAAGGATCCAGCGTACAAGCAGCGTAATTTTTGTGTTTTTTTCTTGCCATTTATCACAATCAATGTTGCATTTTACTGCTCACCAGGTTAGACCAAAATTTAGTCACAGGTGCTTTGTAGAACTCCAAAATTTTCTTGCTCCATCGCAGATGCACTACACGAGTCTCCTGTGTCCACTCCTGGTGAGTTGGGATCCTGTTTAAGTCACGTGACGTAGACATCGTTCTGAATTTAGGCTCCGAAAGTGTTCTTCAAAATATAAGTCAGGGACAATCCATTAATTGCGCTTCAATTTTACAGGTGTGATAATTTTTTGCAAAGATATCAAAAAAGTTTGTCGGGCAAAAAAAACTATAACAACGATATGAAAGTCCTCCAAATATTAAAACAGGCCAGGAGGTACGGTGATCATACTTATATAACCAATTTTGCTCACATTTGTTTACAAAAGGTGAGTGTCATAGCATTAAGTAGACACATTTAACAGAACCATTAGACGTAAAAACGTTTTATTCCGGCTACCTAGATTGTGCGGTACATAATGAAAAATGTCCATTTGGCACTAATAAGCTAAAGTTAGTTAAGAAGTCACACAGAAATAATGGCGATCCGGGTATTGAAAACGCAAATCATATGCCGTTAATATAAACAACTCTTCCGACTTATACTTATTACATAGGCATATGCAAACCTCAATTCCATTCCTCTGTTGTCTTCAGTCATAGCCAGGATTTCTTGCTCGTTGTCAGTCTCCTCCTCTTCCTCCTCGGCCAAGTCTTGCTCGTGCTCTTCTAAAGTCACCGGCATGGACAACAATTCTCGCTTTGTTTTAAATTCCAGCAAAAATATCAATGGAGGAAATAGAATTCCTAACATGGTCTAATGACGAGAAAAGGAAGCCAAAGGTTACATTGTATGCGAGCTTTGGCCTCTAAAAGGTGTACATTGAGAAACAAACTGAAAAATGATCTTCATGATCAGCTCACTTTAAAGGGTACTCAAAAGCTTTTGGCGGTTTATATGCTCGAGGGTTTTCTTTATCCAGCGAACGGCAGTGATGGTCACGTTATTTGATAGTTGGCATATTGGTGCTTGCAGTTCGCAACCGTCCTGGTCAACGAGTCACATAGGACACAAAATAGCAGACGGCAAGCCGATGTTCCGATTGTGGTATTCGCGATGCTTGTCTATGCACACAAAATGGCTACAAACAACTAGCGTTCGCCGTTAGGCATAAAAACGCGCTAGTGATGCTTAATCTTTCTAAATAATATAATTTATATTACTATTATTATGCAACCAAAGTACCCAGAATTCCATGGGTGCCATGCCAATTTGGCGTTGAATTTAGTGGCGAATCCAAGGGAAGTGCCCCGTTGCCATCTCGCCCATAAGGCCCTAAAGAACGTGAATAAATTTCAAACTGTAACATTTCACACCGCTCCCCTCCTCCTTTATTTACTCCGTCCCCCATCCCCCCCCCCCCCCCCCCTTACGAGAGAGTGTAGATCAGACACCGCAATTTGTTATTGGATATCTACCTCATTTCTCTGGGTTCTTGTAATTCTAGGTTGTAATTCTGGGTTCTTGTAGTTCTTGTAATTGTTTAATAAAAGTAAAAATAAAAAATAAAAATAAAAACAATTCGCTAGGTTCTTCGATTCATCTTCCTCTACTGAAAACCTGGATTTTCAAATTTCAATTCAGTGCATCGACTATTGGGTAACCGTTTCCCACGTTATCGGCATTAAATAAATGTTCATATCATACGAAAATAATTGCATCCCAGTTTGCGCATACCTTAATTGACCGATGCGCAGTTTTCATAGCTCCCGTCCATATGTCAGTGAGAAGAGTCTGGCAACTGACATGAGCAAGGAATTCCTCGTGTTCAATGGCGACTGCGAGCGACAGACAAGTCTGCCCGCCCCAGTTCTCCAAGTTGTAGGTCAGAAGTTGTTGGGCGATCTCTTCGTTCGTTCGAAAGCATTGATCTAACAAACCCAAGGCCAGTCGCTTGAACTCTCTACACAGAAATAAAAGGTTATCAGACCGAAAATATCAATATATACAGCCAACTGCCCATATATCGGACACTTTTGGAACTATGTCTTGTTGTGTGTAATGTTGACAAAACTCACTCGACATGCGCATAAAGCTCATCAGTGACGTCTGCCTTGGCGTCATCGCGCTCAGTCAGCCTCGCCATCACGCTGTACAGTTTTCCCACCACAAGCGCCCGCGCCAAGTTTTCGTCACCTCGTTCCCACATGAAGAGTGCCATCTTCTGCATGTTGCAGAGAACGGACCACAACAACAACTCTCTGTAAGGATTGGTCACGTGACATGCCTGCGATATGTGGTCGTGGTGCCCATCCATCTTCATGTTAGCCACATCAAAAGTCTTCGAAAGAAAAAATGTATTTTTTATCTCGTGAATACGCAAAGCGTTGAACGGCATATTGTATATGGGGACAGATATGCAAATTTTCACTCGTTCCATCATCTGTAAACTTTTTTAATTCCCCAGTGCATTACGTGTTAATAGATGATTGCTGTAATTGAATAAGTGGCGTGACTCTGAGTAGAAACATTCAAACTTTTTCTAATTAATTCCCCAGATTAATTACGTTAGACAGTCTAGACAGTCTCGTTTCACACAATGCATATTTGTATCTCGCTTAGATGTTTTGGTCCTGTTAAATCTGTTTTACTCTTCAATTTTTTCACTTCAAACTCAGCTAGGAAATTGAAACCGATCTGTGGACTTAACCTTACGTTGTTTCGTTTTCACGAGATGGCTCTTAGAGCACTTTGATACATATTATATTCACTACCGTTATACACAGTTCAACATTTATCAGATACCACGCAGCTCTTAACAACCTCTAATTTCATTGGACCTGTATATCACGCAGCTCTATTGTTTTTAGGGCTAGGGTCCATTGTTGTGTTGTTTGTTCTATTGTTTTCTCAGCATATCAGAGAAGACTTTGTAAGAGCTGCGTACTGCCCCACATTTGTTGATCAACATATGTTGAAGAACATATGTTCTGAACGCCAAATACAAAACCAAGATAGGATTCTGAATTGGAGAACAATGTATGACACTGGAAAACTGGCACAAGTTACAGCAGAAATGAGACATTACAACTTTAATATCCTTGGCATAAGCGAAAGCAGATGGACAGGGTCAGGGAGACTGAAAACTAGTACAGGGGAAACAGTGCTGCACTTGGGAAGAGATGACAACCAACACTGTGAAGAGTGGTCATCAAGTTAAAAGAAGGGAGTGGAGAAATGTTTGTTACAGTGGAAACCTATCAACAGCAGAATCATCAAGATTAGGATGAAAGGGAAACAGATCACACTACTATCATCCAGTGTTACGGCCCAACGAATGACAGTGATGAAGAAACCAAAGATGAGTTTTATGAACAGTTACAGGCTGAGTTGGAAAACACAACAAGGCACGATTTGAAAATTGTTATGGGTGACATGAATGCAAAGATCGGGAACAACAACACAAGCTGTGATAGGGCCATGGAGAAAGAGGGTTGCGGTATCAGAAATGAAAACGGTGAAAGACGGATGGAACTCTGTACGACTTACGACCTTGTTATTGGAGGTACCCTCTTTCCAAGTTGTCATGGTACTCCCCTAATAGAAGGGATAGAAATCAGATTGACCACTTGATGATTAATGGTACCTGGAGACGTTCGCTCCTTGATGTCAAAGTAAGGAGAGGAGCGGATGTTGGCAGTGACCACCATCTTGTGGTAGTAGTGTTGAAGGTGAAGCTGAGGAAAACAAGTATCAGGAAGCCGGGTATACCGCGGTTTGATGTCCAGATGTTGAAAGACCCCAAAGTGAAGAGTGCCTTTGTACTGCAGCTGAAGAACAGATTCCAGGCACAGGCAGATATGGATGACCACACACAGCCTGATACTGATAAAGTTAATAATATGTGGGAGCATGTAAAGAAAGCTTACTTGAAAACCATTGAAGCATACTTGGATAGGAAAGAAGGGAAAAGGAAGGAATGGATAACGACGAACACATGCCAAACCATTGAAAAACGAAGAACTCTAAAGAAGAAAGTAACGGAAGCAAAGTCTGACAGGCTGAAAAAAAGGTATAACCTGCAGTACAAGGAAGCTAACTGAGCTGTGAGGAGGAAGGCAAGAGCAGACAAACGGGCATTATGGAAACCCTTGCAAATCAAGCAGAAGTTGCAGCCAGCAAAGGGGAACAGGGGAAGGTGTATAAGATCACCAAAATAGTATGTGGCAAGTATCGTCTCGTCACAGATGCACCGATCACAGACAAGCAGGGGCGAATTCTATCAACAGAGGCCGAACAAGAAGCACAATGGTCAGAGCACTTCAGAGAAGTCTTGAACACACCACCGCCATGCGATAGAGGTCGACATACAAGAGGCAGAGGCAGAGGCAGAAGCAGATCTTGACATCAACACTGAACCCCCAACAAAACAAGAAATTATAGCAGCCATTAAATCCCTCAAAAATGGAAAAGCTCCTGGACAAGGTAGCCTTAGTGCTGAATTGTTCAAAGTAGACCCAGAGCTTGCAGCCAAACTGCTCCAACCACTCTTTACAGCCATATGGAAAGAGAGGAAATGATACCGGATAACTGGTCAGAGGGAATAATTGGGAGGATCCCCAAGAAAAGCAACCTTAGGAATTGCAGCAACTGGCGCGGAATCACCCTCTTGTCAGTTCCAAGCAAGATACTGACAAAGATCATCATCCAACGTATTTCGAGGGGAGTGGACCAACAACTCAGAATAGAACAGGCTGGTTTTAGAGAAGGAAAGGGATGCATTGGCCAAATATTTGCCTTACATAACATCATAGAACAGTTTACAATCATCGGTTTCCCATCGGTTTCCCACTCGGCAACCTTGTAAAACAGTAAGTGATAAAGTGTATATATATTTTTAATGATATAATTGTCACTTTTTATATACTGAATGCTTTTACCGAGTTTAAATAAAGTTATATGTATGTATGTATGTATGTATGTATGTATGTATGTATGTATGTATGTATGTATGTACAGAGTGACAGAGGCAGCTCTACATCAACTTTGTGGATTTTGAGAAAGCTTTTGATAGCATCCACAGAGACAGCTTCTGGAGAATACTATACTGAGAAAGTATAGAATTCCTCAACAGATAGTTCTGCTGATCAAGAGCTTTTATGCCAACTTTTCATGTAGAGTTTGAAGCAGTGACTACAGTTTTGAAGTGAAGACAGGTGTACGTAAGGCAAGGCTGTATGATGTCGGCGCTCCTCTTTAACTTAGCCATTGACTGGGTGATGTGCCGAACTACTACTGAGGATAAAGCAAGAGGAATACGATGGACCCTCTTCTCAACATTGGAAGACCTTGACGTTGCTGACGATCTGGCTCTGGTCTCCCACAATCACCAGCACATGCAGGAAAAAACGTCACGCCTCACCAACTTTGCATTGCAGATTGGCCTGAAGATCAGCCAGAAGAACACTGAGCTGATGATTTTGAACATCACAAATCATGCACCAATCCGAGTGAACGGAGAGGATCTTCCTACAACTGAGGAGTTTACATACTTAGGCAGCATAGTCAGGCAAGATGGAGGAGCAGGCAACAACATCAGGAACTGCTTGAACAAGGCCAAAAATGCATAAAGAATGCTCAACAATGTATGGAAGTCCCAGCAGTACAGCATCAAGACCAAACTAAATTTGAGTCAGAGCTGTGTCGTCTCCACCCTACTGTATGGATCAGAATGTCGGAGAATGTTAGAAAGCGACCTCACCAAACTATCAGTTTTCCACACAAAGAACCTGAGAAGAATTAAAAGAGTATTCTGGCCAAACACCATTTCAAACGAGGAACTGCTTGCCCAGTGTCAGCAAGAGAACATGGAAACCATTCTCATGAGAAGGCGATGGAGATGGATCGGGCACGTGCTTAGAAGAGAACCTGACAACATCACATACGAGGCCCTACACTGGACAACAAAAGGAAAGAGAAAAAGAGGAAGACTCAAAAACACTGGGCGAAGAACTGTAAAAGGAGAGTTGAAGACACTTAAGCATAACTGGGGTACCATCCGGAAGCTAGCCCAGAACAGACAGGAGTGGAAGTCCTTTGTTGCTGCCCTACGTGCCAGCTGGCATAAGGGCAGTAAGTAAGCAAGCAAGTAAGTAAGTAAGTAAGTATTCCGTTCAACAAGTTGCAACTTGACCTCGATCAACCCACCACCGCAGAATTTGAAATTAATTGTAGTTTTTGAGACAATGAAAGTATTGAATGTCGGAGGGTTAAACACAACCTCAAAGAGGAATGTTTCTTTGAAGTACCCACACTGGAAACGAAGCAATATTTTTACAGCGGCGCCAGCCATTCGACGTCAAGGTGACTATTTCCTGCACAGATGGTCAGTCGAAACCTCGCGAAAAGGGAGAAAGTACAAAGAAACAAATTATGTACCCTTCTGATGGTGTTATAATCTTTTCCATGTCCTTTATAGGTACCGCCTAACAGTCTTATTATGGCACTGTTAACATCTTCGATGGTAAAACCAGACTCTATCTGCAAGAAACAAAATAGACTTAAAGGTGAATGTCACATATTTTTAGTATCACTTTGAAAACATATTTGTAACAGTGGAAACCTAAAAATAATTGTTTAAAATTACTATTACTAAAGCAAAAGAAACTTGTGTCTGCGGATGGCTAGGATGGAAATGGATTTCAACTTGAAAAAATTGTCAAATGCTTTCAAGTTGTTGCTATGTGTCTTTGAAAAATCGTCTAAAACTGATCACCATGGTTTTTTCCTCCTTCAAGAAATCACTTGATATTTTCTTCTTTGTGTTCTAAAACCAATTTCTTGTTTGTGCGAAGGTTCGATCTTTGTCAATTATTTAGTGGAGTAGTGACCAAAACACAGCAAGTGAAGATCAGTCGGCCTTGCACGTGTGACGAGCTATTCATGCCAATTACAGTTAACAATAAGGTAACTATTCGAAACTATGATATTAACTTTGTCAGTAAAAAAATATGCTAATTGTTATAAAATTACTGAAGCAACTTTGACTCCAAGAGTTGTCAGAGTTGAAGTTGAAGGGACGATCATAAGGATTTTCTTACTTTGTCTTTGCCAATGATTTGTCGTAATACAACACTTGATGAAGATTGCATCCTCTAAAATAGAAACATTGCATCAGAAAGGTAGTGCAATCCTTTATTGTCTCTTAATTTTCTAGGCAAAATTTAACCATAAATTGAATTCAATAGTAACTAAACAAATAACTAAACAAATAACTTACAATAGAGCAGTTTTCAATTGACTGTAATTACACAATTGCTTTGGTTTTGCATTGCTTTGCTTTGTGATTGGTTAAAAAATCTAGCGCCACTTTCTCGACCAATCAGAAGTAAAACCAAAACCAATCGTGCCTTCCTCGCACTTGGCGCCGCCGACATGTAATTGCTTCGAG
Source organism: Cladopsammia gracilis (assembly GCA_022457155.1). Classification (NCBI taxonomy): domain Eukaryota; kingdom Metazoa; phylum Cnidaria; class Anthozoa; order Scleractinia; family Dendrophylliidae; genus Cladopsammia; species Cladopsammia gracilis. The sequence goes on from JAJGOT010000245.1 coordinate 965,978, forward strand.
CTCTGATTGGTTCATTGGATTGTTTACGACTGCCGTGACTGGTCAGAGTAATTGCTTTGGTTTTGGTTTTACGACACTCAATTGAAAACTGCTCTAAATGAACAGATAACACCAATTATAACTGAACAGATAACTATGGGGCGCCAAATGTGACAAAAAAGATCATTCTCCTTGTGATAAATCGTTCCTTGATATATATATTACAACTTGTTATAAATACATTATTTCGTTTGATATATATATCACAACTCGTGATAAATACATTATTTTGTTTGATATATAGGTCACAACTTGTGATATATAATGTTCACTCGTGATATAGATTATGATTTTCAAGCCCGTGATATAGATTACTCAATGTCCGTGATATATGTTATAAAAGAAGACTGGGTACCACTTGGGAGGTCCTGGAAACGAGGATGAGTGGATGCCTGGTAGAAATGAGGCAAATATGGCGGCCGCTGAAGACAACATCGAGACTTTTCTCCACAATATACCCAGCCAAATAGCAGAAGCTCGTCGCCAAATGTTTTGTAATAATGTCAATGTAATCGAATTCATCCAGCGACGTTTAGAGGACAGTCTCTTGCTGCTGAATATACTCTACCAACGTTGCGTTGATGACCAGCTAAAGAACGATCTCAATACTTTGATTACCTAACTGCATTTTTGGCATCAACGTTATGATGATCTGTGGATGAGATATGGAAATGCCTCTTCCCAGCTGCGTTTTTCTTGTCCAAAAGAAGAAAGTGGCGACAGAGGAAGGCCACGATATCGTCTTCCGGAAAACGCCATACTTGACCTGCATCGGATTCATCGCAGATGGAGACACGTTGCAGAGAGCGTGGGAGTTAGCTATAGGACATTACTGAGGCGGCGCCATCAATACGGCTTGTCAGTAGCTGCTACCAGAGGTCCAAGAAGTACTTACACTGAAATAACTCAAAACAACCTGTGCGATGTTGTTCGAGAAGTCCTTCAAATTTTACCAAATGCGGGAGAGACCTTCGTTCTAGGGGCTCTCAGACAGAGAGACATTCATGTTCAGAGGTGGAGAGTGAGGGAGGCAATTCGTGCTGTGGATCCCCTAAGTCGAGCGATGAGACGTAGTGTTGCAGTCCTTCGCCGCGTTTACAATGTCCCTTGCCCAAATGCATTATAGTAAGTTACATCCTCCCTCCCTCCTCACCCCCATTCCCGCTATGGAGCTATGGAAGGCATTTCTTGGTAAGGTTAGAAGGGCCCCTGTCAGAATCTGTAATTTGGGCCCCCAACAATGGTGTCAGAATCTCCATTTTGTCCTTTATGATAGGGCGGAATTAAAATCTTTTGTTTTACCCAATATGTGGAGTGGATGTAGGAATCTGTACTTTACCCCTGGTGGGAGCTGTTGGGATCAGTATTTCACCTTTGTGGGGAGTGTTGGAATCCCTAATTCACCATTGTGAGGGGTATCGGAATCTTGATTAGTACGAGTAGGGCCTGTCGGAATCACGCCTTCCATGGGGGGGGGGGGGGGGGGCAGATACAAAATGGAATGTCTCAATGGGGAGAAACCTATCAAGATCAAAAGCATTGCTGCAGTACTTTTGTACAACACAGTACCATTGCAGTACTATTTTCATTCTAGCATCAAAGGTGGTTTTCCTTCACGCATTGTGATGCATTGTCTTTGTGCAAATTTTACTGCCGTTAATTTTCTTGGAAATGAAGTGAGTGTTTCTGGTGATAAATTGTCACTTTCTGCATTTTGTCTGCGAATTTTAGTGTGTAACATTGTGTATAGCACAAAACAGATATTGTTGCTAATCCCAGACTAAAGTGCCTGAAAGCCATACCCTTCAATTCACAGTGGCACATACCCATAGTGCCCCCCATCCCCACCCCCCTCCGGTTTGAATACGCCAGAATATGGCGTAAATCTCCATGTTTTCCAGTATGACAGAACCATCATCTGACGCTCGGCTTCACGTAAACTTTCGAATTCTCCCAAACTCCCTCACATGTTTGCAATGAATCTAAAAGGCTTTATAATTAGTCAAGATTAGTGATATGTACCTTGCGCCTTGGAGCTTTTCCCCAAATGCCTGACGGAGATGGCGATATACATCATCTTCGGTCCAACTTCGATTAAAGTCGAAGGAACTAATGACTTGACCCCTTCTCATTAATTCTGCTTTTGCTTTCCCTCTTAACACAGTTCTATTCTCAGGACTACTCAGCAAAACTACTTCCCTAGTAAAGGTGGAAGCCTTAGGTCGAGCAGTTGTGGTGCAGGTACTCGTTGCGTTCTGCTGACGACCGCGGGAACTGCTGCGCGCTCGTGACCTTGCCGTATAGGTTCCTATACCTGGTGAAAACGAAGAAACAGCACCTGCACCTCGTTGCTGCTGTCCAGTTGATGCTCCTCTGCGAAATATTGAGTTAAACTACTGAATGGGAGAGAAGGTGGCGCAGGAACTCGCAGAACTTGAACTTGTTGTTGTACTTGTACTTGTACTAGTTGTGATCGAACTCGTTTGCGTCTGCACGCCGCTTACCAGAGATCTAAACTCTGGGTGGTTAACTACGTTCTCCACCACATTTTCGACAATATTTTGCATTCTTGATCGATCTGTCGCCATTCTAGAGAAATACGTGTAGTTGGACTATAAACGGTAAAGCTCGTTCACGATCACGCATTCAAGAATTTCCCGCGCCTTCGATCGTAAAAAAGTTCTGCGCACGCTCAGAATCCCGCGCCCGGCCCAGTCTTCTTTTATAACATAAATCACGGACATTGAGTAATCTATATCACGGGCTTGAAAATCATAATCTATATCACGAGTGAACATTATATATCACAAGTTGTGACCTATATATCAAACAAAATAATGTATTTATCACGAGTTGTGATATATATATATATATCAAACGAAATAATGTATTTATAACGAGTTGTAATATATATATATCAAGGAACGATTTATCACAAGGAGAATGATCTTTTTTGTCACATTTGGCGCCCCATAGATAACAGGCTAATTACGACGATATATAAAATGTTAGCAAAATTGTGGCGGACATGTTGCCTGTTCCATGCCTTCGTTACGCTCCCAAATTATTTAACAGAATTAAAACTAACCCATCGCCTACAAATATATCTCCAACCATTTGCAATAATATTTTAATTTAAAATATCGCGGAGTTGAAAGTTCTATATATGATATTTACTTTAAAGTTACCCATCACATAAACGATTGTACGATTAATATCGGGATATTAGTCATGATGCCCAGTAACCATTAAGAAATTCAACTGATAAGAAGTCAACACATTTATTAAGCTCCAACTCATTTCAGCATCCAGGGTAGCAGCCATGCAGGTATTTATACAACCATGGCTTTTAAGGAAAAATGATGAAAGTAACGTAGAGCTTAACCTTATTAAGTCCGAGTTAATTTTGGTGAACACCAAATGCTCTATATGCTTTTGTGTGAACAGCGCATGTGCGCGTAGACACTATGCCATCGACGGTGTCACAGTTTGTTAACATGAAGTTGTTAACAATAGAATCGCCAATAGAAAAATTACAGCTGTTTGTATTGAACAATGATGCAATCCATTTATCACCAAACAACCGGAAATAGATCAAATATCAAATTCGATAAAGGTCAATGACACGAGACCTGAATCAGGCACCTCTGAACCTTTAAATCTTTTGTTCTTTTAATACGTGAAATTGATGGAAAATTGGCCGGGGAAGATCACACGAGATGATAATAAATGCCGCGCGTGACAGACGCGTAAATTAAGAAAATCATTGCTATCCACCAGTAGACCTAGTAGAGTTGGCCTTCAACGAGTAGACCTCAAAATTGCAAAAGAAGAAAGGTAAAAATTAACTGTATATTGAAAAATGTAGCAGCGTACAGTAGACATGTGCTCCCCAAACGGAGCCTATTATTCCCTATACCTACCGCCTGTGTCGATATTTCGTGTATCTTACATGACGTGTTTATCTTGCATGAAGTGTGAATCAACTGTATATAAAGCTCCCGTATGTAAACGTGGTCGTGTTATTCAGATTAAACGAACTAAGTAATCCTTCGAGTTTGTGTTCGAGTTCTTGTTTGTCGCTCGTTACACCGCCTTATAATTCTCCTATAGCTGCATGCGCTATCTCCAAACAAGTGGCCTATGACGAGATTTTACATTAAATAGTTATTGGGCTTCAACTGGATGGTGATAGCTTTTATTTAGATTTACGGCGCAAATCCCTGAACTTATGTTACACTCACCGCCATGTAAAGTTGCTCCAGCCGAGTTGTTGTCAAAAATCTGCTCATACTGACGCCATGCTCTAAAAGAAGATGTACAAACTCAACACGATTGTTGATCAGAGCATCCATCATCGCATTTTCTAAAGCGTCCATCTGTTTTTGACAACAAACAAAAACAATCACTAAAATTTGGTGTCAACTAAGGATCGGTTATTTAAACGAAGTTTAGACGGTGTTGAACAAAACCGCGGTCAAAACCAACACTAATATTCAATCGTTATTTACCTATAAACATTGCCCAGAAGGCATATAACACAGACTAGAAAAAAAAAACATTTATCTACACAGTATAAACAGACGTGGAGGTCCATTAATTGTCTTAGACCGCGGTCTAAGTTAGACTTTGTCTAAATAACCGGCCCTAAGTCGATAAAGTAAATTGGCCTTCGAAAAAAGGTCCCAAAGCTGCCGGTTTTGACTAAGGGCTGACGCTCGGAACGTCAAATTTTGAATCTCTTTACAGTAGCCAATTGAAGTTATAAGTTGTCTTACCTCCCATTTCTGATCATCTGTAAATATCTCAGTTCTGGCAATGTCGGGTCGGTTCCATATCAGGGCCAAACTCAGCTGGTCAGCTGCAGACGCATGTTCGGCTGTGAATAACAACAAGGCACATTTCTGCTGTCGCATTTTGTAATAACCTCGCTTTTGTAATAGCTGTAATAGCCGTATAGCTTATCAAACCTGTCGAAATTTTAAAATAACTGTCGCATTCTATAATAGGTAGTTTACACGGTGGCCATGTTGGATGACAGAAAAAAATAGAAATCATTTCCATAAAAAATATGTTTAAAAATTCGAAAAGGATGGAATCATCCAATTAACATGAGCGCATGAAAAAAAAAAACAATAAGTGTCGCATTTTAATTAAAATACTCGTCGCATTGTGCGATAACTGTGGCATTTTGCAATAAACAATGCTGTTAAAATGTGAAATCGTGTTTTACAATTTTATTATTCGGGTGTTGTGCTTGCCAAATTCGACGAAGATTATTTAGAATGCGAATTTGTTCAAAAAAAGCCAAAGTGCACACATCCTCACCCTCCTTTTGGTTATTGCATAAAACACCTGTCACAAAGAAACCTTTTCCCTTAATTCGACATAATTCATTAAATGTAAAATAGCACGAAAGCCGCTTCAAACCTTTCAGAAGAGCTCTTAGAATCGCTCTGTCGATGTCAATACCATCCTCGTCCATACGAAATATTGTTATCTGGAAACAAGTAAAAACTATTCAGAAAATACAACAGCTACTGGCAGGTCACTGACTGACGAACGTGCATTTTTCTGCACGAGCATGTTAGTCTCAGATACCACGCAGCTCTTTACAACCTCTAATTTCATTGGACCTGCATATCATGCAGCTCTATTGTTTTTAGGTCTAGGGTCTATTGTTAGCCATTGTTGTGTTGTTTGTTCTATTGTTTTCTCAACAAATCAGAGAAGACCTTGTAAGAGCTGCGTACTGCCCCGTTAGTCTGGGTCAGTCTGCTATATCTAGTGGATTTGGTTAACATTTATGCTACAATTACGCTAAGGTCGGAATAATGAAGGAAAAAAAGATTTCCAAAAACAGGACGATTATTTTCTTTAATTTTTTGCAAGACATCATAAATTACAGTTGATTTGTCAATGATGGGAATATATACTAATCTGAGCATTGTCCTGCATTAAAAAACTTTTAGACTTTTGTTCACATTATTATGCTTGATTCACTGTTATAGCGAATTTAATAAAACCAATCCGTTGCAAATTGTTTCAGCTCACGACTTCAAAATCACAGTGCTGCAGCTTACACCGCTTTTGTACAAAAATCGTGCCGAAATCAGCGTTTCATGTGTGAAAAGGACATAATTGGTCTGTCCTAACGCGGTTATGTAAGGTCATCATTGCTAGGTGTGCCATATAACAACTTTTATTAAGTAGCATTCCTCGCTAAACTTGCAGAAAAATGACAAATATACTTTTCTAAACTTACGTATCTTTTGTTTCCCACGCATTTAAGTACATTGTGGTAAAGAGAAATACATTTTTCCTCGTTGCAGTCCGGAAAGGCTTTTTGAATTCTCATAAGAAGCTGCTGGTGTTCAACAACCTCAGTCATGTCCTCCATGTCAGTGCTGAAAAATGAAAACCTTCTTAGAAAGAACTGTTTAGATTTGTGTATACAGTGAGTTTTTCTGTTCGTTACCTGTCACCCAACAGTTGTTGCTCATGGCGATCTTACACTGTGTAGTTTTGTGCAACCATTTCTAGATCAATGTTGCATGAATCGTTGAAACATCAGGGCTTTTTTGTATTTACTTTCAGTTTAACCTTCCTGGTCAACCAAAAGAATGAACAATAGTTGTGAAGAAAAAGAAAATGTTCCATGAATTTCTGTTGAATGTGCATTTTTGAAACTCTAGTTTGTTGATCAGCAGTTAAAAAAGATCCACACATAAGCTGCCGTTACACTTTGCCACTTTTACCTAGGTAAATTCGAAAGAACAATAGCCGCGGCACGCTTAAGCGTGCAAGGGCTATTGTAAATTCAAATTAAGCGTGTACTGGCTATTGTTGTTTCGAGTTTACCTAGATAAAAGTTCAAACGTGTAACCGCAGCTGTAGAAACGCATAGCAACGCATTTGGGCGCAGGATAGACGTTTTGTTGTGGTTTACGGTGCTAAGAAATCAACCGAGTTATTTATTTCGATAAGTTTGCCTCTCCGCAGTAGTATTTTCAGGGAGCTTACGTCACTGAGCGCCGCAAAAAACTAGAGATCCTGTGCATCAGTACCACTAAATACAGGTTGATCTGACAGAAATAAACAGACGTAAAATTGTAGTACAGACCCGTCATTTGTAGTAACCAGGCTGTGTGCATGTGCCAATATATCAGCAGCTCTACCGCTGCCCTCAGCAATGACGACAGGCACAGCTGGATTGCTTGTTACGGATTCCAGCACTGTGAGAATTGTGTTTGGACCTCCCTCAAGGACTAGCAGTACCACAGGGATACCATGTGATTTGCCTTAGAAACAGGAAAGCACCATCAGTAAGCAAAACGATTCTATTTGCCGATCAAATACAGGCCAGGTCGGGAGCCCATCATCTCCTGGCCAGGTATGGAATTAAAACTTTAAGGGACAGCTGAAGTAATAGGCGGCTTGCACGAACAGGTACTGTGACCCACTCCCCATTCAAAATAACAGCTTGGTAAAACAGTACTAACGAAAATAAAACGTTTCAAGCAGTTTGCGTTTTGTTTTGACTCAAAGTCCAAACGCTTGAAAGCCACTCGTCTCTGATGAACAATAGAGATATGTGGCATGCTGTTTAAATTCATTTACTTACTTCTTGAGATCTTTTTTCTTGCTATGCAGTTTTGAAGACTGGCACGAAATGGGATTTCTCCTCCATACTCTCTTTCTCTCCCATCGTCCACAAGAATGAAATGTGAATGGTTGTTATCCAAGCACGCTCCCTTAGACAATAAACTGGAAGTCATGTGATACGTGCTCACGCCCTGTGTTAAAATGCACATGTCAAGACTTATTAAGTTGTATCATAATCCAGTAAAAAATTCCTCCGATGTTTTATTTGAAAGCTTATCAGAGATAAGCTTATCAGAGATACAACTACTTGAAGAAACTTTGTCAGGAAAAAACGCAAACCATATGATATGACACAATGTAATACTGGGAACATGGCAAGATTCTCCAAGAATTATTCTGGGCATACTTTGTTATAATAATGTGCAATTTATCTGATAACACACGAAGTTTTTTTCCACTTCCCAGAAAACCATATTCGGTTGTATCGTTCATAGTTTGTACTTTTTACCCGACAACGTCCAAACTGTCCTGAAATGCCGAAGAATAGTTACACTTTGCTTGAGAAAAGGCAAATCCATGTTTTAAGGTAACTTGGCTATTATATTTAATTTAAAAAAAATAACATGCTAACGTGAATAGAAGAGGAGAGATAAAGATTTCAAACCACAGGTTACTTGTTTGCACTTTCTATAAGAAAGATAAGGCTGCCTTTTAATTTGATTTGCATTTTACTCCAGCATCCTTTTTATGGTTATTCAGAATGCTCATTTTAATGAACGGCTTCAGAAAATGTAAATAAAAAAGATCCACAGAATTACATGCTTTTTTACATGAATGCATAGTTTTACAAAAGCACATGACTCCTACCTTGTTATCTATCAAATCCGACCTGTGGTCCACAATGCCCCAAGTGGCGATTCCAATCAAGTGCAGCTGGGAAGCTTTGTCTTTTGACAGTTGTGCTCCCCGTGACATGACAGTGTGACCTTTGACAGCTTCTCCCACGTGACGCATCACGCCAGTGTTTGTGCCACCAGTGATGATCCAAGCGCCTGTGGTCTGGGCTGCCTGTGGATAATTGTAAGGGCATGGCTAAACTAGGAAACATTGTTGCAAACTTAAATGTTTCCCAGTTTAGCCGCACGAGAAACATTTGTTGTGAACGCAAATGTTGCTTCTCAGACGCAAGGAAATGTTATTGAATCAAGTAAAATAACATTGTTGCTTACCAGACGCAAATTGTGCTTGCGAAATGAATGTTTCCGAGTTTGTTGTTTCCGCAAAGGCCAGCAGTTCATGCACTCATGATCCGTTCATTCATTCAGCTACCTACGTTCTTCACATCCCAGACACCTCACAGATATTTTCTCTGAGACTCAGTAATCATAATTATAGAGAGGCTAAAAGGAGTTTGTTTCATTGTAATTCAGGCGTACTCATTCACAAGATTTTAAATCTAAGTGAATAGAACTGTCTTCAAGTCTTCAAGAGTTGACATAGGTTACTCAAGCTAAGCTCGTGCTGGTTTAACCTGTCTGTGGACTTAACCTTACGTTGTTTGATATTCACGAGATGGCTTTTAGAACCCTGTGATTTAAATCAAGACGGTACATCGAGTACAATACTTGCACTTTGCTATACATACTGTGTGATTTACAGTCACGATATACATCTGTAGGTAATGCAGAACATTACATCAAGCCCTTTTTTAATCTAAGGTTATATATTTATCGCAAAATGTACTTGTTAAGAATAGCATATACGTTTTTAAGGTATATATATATAATCACCTTTAACAGTCCCTGTCGAAGCACGTATTTAAACTTTGGATGCAGAAGAAAGCTCTTTGCTCCCCCTGTCACAGAGATGAGCAGTTTGGGTAACTCCAACCTCCATTCTTGCCTTAAGAGGCGCAGTACCTTCTCAGGATCAGTATCATGAGAGATGCGAATGAACTAAAAATAGAAACCAAACTTCTATTCAGAGATAGAACGGTTTTCAATTGAGTGTCGAAAGTGATTTCGTGATTGCTTCTGTTTTGCATTGCTACGCTTTGCGATTGCCTAAAGATTCTAGCGCCACTTTCTCAACCAATCAGAAATATAAACCAATCTTGACTTACTTGCACACATTTTCCCGCGCTTGGCACAGGTTCATTCTGATTCTGATTCTGATTCTGATTCTGTTTCTCATTCTGATTCTCATTCTGATTCTGATTGGTTCATTCGATTGTCTGTGTTTATTGTGATTGGTCAGAGTAATTACTCTGGTTTTGGTTTTACTACACTCAATTTAAAACCACTCTAGATAGTTTATTTACTAATAAAAGCATTGCAGTCATTAGGCTCGTTTACATTAAGAATTATAATATTTAAAGGGATAGTTTTGCCTATTAGTTAAAAAAAGAGAGATATAAAAATACATAAAATACTTATACACAGTGTAAAACTATAAAATAAGTCACAGAGAGTAACGCCTTTAGTACTAGTTCACTTCAAATTAGTCTCGCACTATATTTGTTTTCTGTTGTCATCATTTCTAACTCTGAACGAATCTATTTAATTTTGAACAAACAAATTCAAATTTATTGTGGCACTAAACAGAAAAGATTGTCATCAACACTGGCTGTCGTTGACCGCCAACTCACAGTGCGCCGGGTTCTCGTACCGAGTTTGAATATAGTCAATAAGAATGGGAAATAGTATGTAGTACGAATTTCAAACGTACCTTTGATTCATGCCTTGGATTACTCAGTGTCAAACAAGAGATTTTTTCCTAGAGACTCAAAGTTTTAAAATGCTAAGAAACAGAAAGGGGCGTCGATTTTGGAACGTAGCTGATTTGAAATTCGAAAGTCATTCCCGTACTCAGTCTCGTATTTATCATAAATTTCAACGTTGCAATTATGTAGTACACAAGCTATTATGTCATTTTTATATCACGGACAGTTTATGATTGGCTCAAACTAACTCAAACTTAACTCAACTCAACTCAAACTCAACTCATGTCGTAACTCGGTCATTAGTATCTCTCTTCCAAATCGTAACAAAAGTAATTTTTCTCTACAACTTCATTGGCCATCCAACTGCATGCACGTGAAGTGGAATACATCCGGTGATTGGCCGTGGAATGAATAATTAATAAGTTTGAGAAGACCATTGTGGGGACCAGAAGCAGACGCTTACCTTGGCTCTACTTGTTTGTCCAGCGCCAGTAAATTCCAGTTCGCCATAAGCATCCGTTGGTTCTTCGATAGTATGCATGTTAACATCCCACGTGACTTCGGTGGATGGGATATGAAGCGTCGCCTCAGGTTGGTGAGCATTGTCCAGGCGACCGCAACAGCACCTAATTAAAAGATAACGACTCGGGATGGTCAACCGATTACCAGTGGCAGATCCAGACGTAAAAGAGGGGTGGGAGGTGGGGAGGGAGTGAACAATGGGGAAGGGGGGGGGGGGCGTGAGCGAGTAGGGGGAAAAAGGGGAAAGGAGTGGTTAGGGACTGAAAAACATTATTCCACGATTCTTGAAGTATTTTGGTATCCTTGTCCAGCGGTTTCCACGCCCTTCCCGCCATTTTGAAAGCAGAGAAGGTCCTCATGGGGACGAGGTTGGCCCTATGACGATATTTCATGTATGTTAAATGAAGTGTTTATTTTTGCTTGGGCCCATGCACGTGTTTAAGCTTTGAAAGATGTTGCAGCTTTCATTACATAAAATATCGTCCCACCTGGGTGAGGTAAGAATGTGGAACAAAGTCTCCTTAAATAAGATGACGACACAGTCTCAAACCATGATCACTAGACCGCGCCTCCAGTACCTTGAAAGGCATTACAACATGTTATTTCTCATGTAGTGGTATGGTGATTTTGGAAAGAAACCTTACTCTACAGACTCTTAAGTCGCGACTGCACCGATGACCCTTATGGCTCAGAGGCTAATTCAATCCGTCGGACAACCGTGGACTCAGATTAAAACAGCCAGAAAACAGCCAGAACGAGATTACAGCACAAGTGAAGGTATTAAAAAGGCAAGACTGAACTGCTAGAGAAAAAAATGCATATTACATCCTATTCCACCAGAATGTATATGGTCTAGTTTAACTTCAGCTTTTAACGTGATACTGGGGTGTTTCTTGGTGTTGCGGAAGTTACTATTGGTTAGCTTTTGTGTTGTGGTTTGGGTATTGTTCAGTGTCTTTTGAATTTTTTGTTTTACGTCATTTGGTGATCTCACCATCCGCAACACCAAGAAACTACCTGACATTTGAACATTATTATTAGCCACAGCGGAGAGAACTTTTGAGTTCTTTTTCCTCTAGATCTGGCCAATACTAATTTCAAAAAAGAAATAAGGTAAGGCCAACAACAAGGTTATTGCTAAGGACGCCGATCTGCACTTGGACGCCGATCTACATGCGCGACCGAATGAAAAGTATTATGCTAATGCATCACTTGTAACAGTTCTATTCAAATGCATGCTACCAGTCATTGATATTGACGTCCTATAACTGAGGAAGCGTCTCCAGATGAAAACGATGAACTCTGTCTCCCTTTTAAGCCACTTTTGTTCTGGTCAGGTGACACACCAAATATAGAATAAACTGGAAGAATGAATTTAAAGGGCAACCCTGTGGTAAGGGAACAATCGTTGCTAATTCTAATGCCAGCTGAAGTCACGAAGCCAAAGCAAGACAGAATTGAAGTTTTCCTTTGTAACAGCCTTTGAGTTAATTAAGATACTCTCCCTCAAACCACCTAGGTCTAGAAGCCCTGGGGTTGACCGGTTGATCGGTACCCGAATATATTTCAGTTCTGTTATGGCAAGAATAACAATACTCACCGTCTTATCTCCTTCTTGGAGGGGATGAATTGACTACATGTTCGTTTCTTAAACGTGGAGTATATCCATGAATCCTTTCCACCAGAGGGTTGTTCAGGCTAAAATGTGACACAAGCTTTATTTAACATCGCTTATTTGTATTATTCTGTTTGGGAAAATTTCAGAATATATTGACTTATTCAGAATGACAGATCTACAAACTTCTGCGCGGCTGTCACCGACCTGAGAAAGCAAAATGACTTTTGTGAAATTAATCGCTAAACAATTTGATAATAAAAATTGTGATCGCGGGAAATAACGTATCGGTCGCAACTATGTTCTGATCCTAAGCCTTTCAATGTTGTCAGAAAAAAAGGAATGAATACGCGCGTTCACTGTGTGATCCAACATTGAAACAGGGGAAGGGGAAGGATGTTCCAAAGACTTCTGACAATGATTGTAGGTGTAGGTCGAAGTAACGTAAAGAACTCACAAGTGTTTTTATAAAGTACCCGACAGTAACAGCTATTTCATTTTGACAACTTCTCGAATGTTGTGTGTTCTATTAAAGGGCTAAGTTAGCTTCTAATCTTTCAAAGATGTTAAGTAATAGACGGGGGCACAACAGGGACGGCGGAGCCGGGGGCCCCCCACTTTCAAGCGTAAAGATAAAAATTGAAAAGAAATGAAAAAATATCGCCCCCCCCCCCCCCCCCACATATACCGGCCTATTTAGAGTTAGTGTTTCTTTTATTTTTATACACAGCCACAAGATTTTCGTTGAATATTTTTTGATGATAAAAAAGTTGGTTTTGAAGCTAATTTTAACAGTTCCTCTTTACTAGTTAAAAGTTTAGCATCTACTCTTTTACGAATATTTTCCATCGTTTTACTAAAAAACACTGTTATTCATTAGTTTGAAGAAGTATTTTTCAAATGAATTTTAAGCATTGGTTCTTTTCTGGGTATTGAAATTTATATATTGTTTCTGCCATGGAGACTGATTGAATTGTAATACTCGATGAATCTTTTTTTATTTTTAATCCTAAATTAAGATATAATTGTAAATTTCGATAATGAAGAACATATTTTTCTTTATTGTTTAATGTTGGAATTAGTTTTTCAACCTGTCCAATTGTGATACCTATTTTTGTCTTATTGTTTCACAATATTCTGATAACATCTTTGATTTTACATGCATTTTTTTCAGCAGCTAGAGGGTAGTCGTTATGCTGATCATGTAATGATTCTGGATATTCGAAATTTACCTCTAGTATCAATCCTTTTTTACTATCATCTTTGTATTTTGATAGATTTAATTTTTCAATTTCTTTTTCAGTCATCCATTTAAAACTACCAGTAGGTAAATTTTGACTCATAGCCCAACCATAAAGGTTGTTAGCATCTAAATACATGATATGCTTTGAGGGCGCCTTCTCATCATAATTTTTCATGTATTTGTTGTTTGCTTTTCCATATCGGTTAGCTATATAACTTGTACCATCCCTCATACCTTTTTCAGTAAATTGAAACATATCTATGTCTGTCATTAATTCTAATTTGACATCAGTCATCTTTAACATTGCATCCCAAGACAACCCTGATGATGTGAAGTAATGACATGGATCTTACTTATAATACTGCGTACATGTTTTTCGGAAATTTTCAAAAACATCAGCTAGTAGAAGGATGTCAGATTTTAGATATAAGTCGTGGTATTCTCCCAGTGTTTTTAGATTAAATGCATTCCATACTTTATTTGCGTGTGCATATTGCTCATCAGATATATGCTCGTTGTTTAATATACTGTAAAATTCATCTTGTGTTGGCAGCTGTGTTTCATTAAATTTATCGAAACAATTCATATAATCATAACGGATTATCATCTTTTTGTTTCATTTTTGAATTCTTCAGAGGTATATTTAAAGGCATTCTCAGGTAGATTGCTAACCAAATGATCTAGACTAGAACTCATAAACTGGAAACTATCAATGAACACTAAATGTTTGCCAAGCATGAAAGACATGTATTTTTCCATGTTATTACGGATCATTACTTAAATCTTTTCCATTTTTCTGAAGCCAAGTTGCTGATTGATTTTATGTATATGATATATACCATTTTCCTTTTTCTGAAGCCAAGTATTCCTTATTAATTCAATATCCTTTAGATACGTATCAATAGCCTCTTTTGATTCAACTATCTATTTTTCATATGTTAGAATTTTATTCCAAATTCTATTATAGTACTTTTTGATTTCTTTCAATCCCATATATTATATAATTGGATTATTTCTGGCTACCAGCAGAGTAACAAACACAGATATATGATTAAACTATCTGAATTCTATATAACTTGTTAATCCTTTATTGGTATCCAACTGTTGAAATAATCTGAATATCGTTTCCATTTTTCTAAAGCCAAGTAAATTGCTAATCGTTTTGGTGTATCATCATCATCACCTGTAGCAAGCGCTGACACCGCTTTCGAAGCTGCTTTTGTAGCATAAGGTAATAGTTTAGTTCCCAATGAAATTAATGATGACCATAGACTTCCACCATGTTTTACAGCTTTTCTTATCTGTGTTTTAGATATTTTGATATCAACACCTATTACATTTTTCATTTATTTTTTAATTTTATTCTGAATCAGTTGTCTTCTTGTTAACCTTAGCTCATCATTTCCAGTCAATTCATTTTTATTCAATCTGATAGTAATGGCAGAATTATTTTGATAAGCTCTTGCTAATTTTTGTCTTTGTCCTTCTGATAGACTTACGTACACATGAGCATAATAACTCGTCATTCTTGTATAAAATATACGTTATATAATTTTCAAATCATAAAATGTATTTAATTAATGAATTACATTTGTTAATTTTATGATCGAAGTAACAATTTACCCTCCTTTTGTTGCAATTCTACTTCTTGTTCGTAAAGCGTGAGGGTATAGACAGAATAAGGTGTTGTTGTTGTCCCACTCAGCTCATATTTGAAAGTAAGCTTTGTGGTCCATCTTTGATATGCATTTTTTGTTTAGTCAAGTCGAAATAGATAAATGGAAATATAGTGTTGAAATTGCTTCTGTTAAGCAATGTACCACCCTGGAAATCATTCAGGTTAGCATGAGTATATTTCAAAACATCTCTGTATACTCGTGTTATATCAGTTGATGGTGTATAGTGAATTTCAGGGTACTCATTACCGTTTCCAACCTGTAAATGACAATTTAAAAGACTTCTAGGATCAGTTGATACACTAAATGTATTATACAAAAATGATTTACCGTTGGTGGATCTATGTTTGCGTCATTGATTATAAACACGAAAAGATGACGAGGTCTTGTTATTCCACTACTGATTTTAAAATTTCCAGATCTTTGTTGACTACTATTACTCCTTTCCACATTTTCACGTAGGTAAGTCCATTTAATATGCGGTTTCAGATATTGGCTCATATACAATGATTAACCTTCTGAATTAAAAGTGATACGAGGAATAAACAATTGCATTCTTTTCATGATAACTCTACAATCATCTGCCGCCTGGCAAATCAAATTGCCGTCACTTTCAATTTCATAATTTAGTTCAATCCTTGTGTTTGGTATTAGTTCATCCTCAAGACTCTCAAAAAATGAATACCTGTTTAATGGAATTTCAGTATTTACTATTGAAGAAGTACCAAGAAGGGCTTTTCTAGCACCAAAACCTTTATTATAAGCTGCCTGAGCAGGGTTTTCTTCTGCGTTCCTATTACTATCCAGATAAAAAAAATCAGCATATGATGGACTGTACTCTAATAGTTTTTTAATATTCGTACAATGGTTGGCATCGTTACAATCATAAGCCTTCTTTCCGTTTATCTTAATATCAAAATTTTTAATGAAAGATAAAGAACTATTCACAGTTTCATTGTCATCATTAGCTGCAATATTAGCACCATCAGCTGTCTTATTAACCTTAAAATCTATAGAAATTCGAGCATTATACCAATCAAATGGTGTAACCTCTCCGAAATTATCAGCAACAAATCGATATCCGTCCTTTTTTTGACATGCATTATTGGCTACTACATCTTCATATCTTTCAATATATTTTGGATTTCTAAATGAGTTTATTATATTATTAGATTAGATAAATGTCAACTTCATATCTGCGAAGTTTTCAACCAGATAATAATTGATTAACTCTTTCATTTATCTCATAATCGGTTAATTGTTGTTGTTCAACTGTTGGTGTTTGTTGTGTAATCAATGGTGTTCCTATTTTGTTTCCTTTTTTGCTTAATAATTGAATTATTTTAAATCACCCGTTTTAGTAGCCGCGTTTTCAATTGCCTTTTCAGCACCTTTCTGAAGCCCCCCAGCCCGTTTGTCCAAATAATTTTTTACCTAGATTTCTCATTGTATCAGTTATTATCCCTTCACCATAAACATGCTTTTTAACATATCTCCCATATTCAGGATCATAACGTCTCTTATATTCGCACGGTCGCATGATTATATATTATTATATTAGATAAATTTGATGTTGATCTTAACATTGGAGTGATAAACCAGTCGATACCATTTAAATTAACTAGCCTTCCAAGAGCATCTGTGACAAAAAAAACCTCACTTGAGATATATAGAGATATATTGAGATAGTTAGAAGATACAGGGCAGAATAGAGCTTGTCTCGGTTCAAAAGTAAATGGATACGATCTGGTGAGATTATCTGTTGGAATTACAGACAAACTATTACTATTTAACCCGCCTACAATACTGTCTGATACGGCATCGCAATTGAAATTCAGAACATCTATTGAATTTGTGATATTTGGTAATTCTGTTCCATACTCTGTTTGTGTTAAAACTTTTTCATCACATACGATTAACTCTCCAAACTCAGTATTTCTGAGATCCAATTGATAGTTATTATCGATCTCTATGACCACTTTGTAGGTTGATAGCACAAATATTATGTTTATGTCATAAATATTACCAGTTTTTTCATCCATATATAATCGTGTAAATATTTGTCAATATCGTCATAACTATACATCCCATCAACAAAAATCACCATTTCCCATGTCTTTCCTGAATCAATAATATATTTGATTGTATTATTTTTATATGATGCCGAAATGTTATGCCACGAATAAGTCATTGATAATCTGTCCATAGCTATTTCATGTTTCATATTAGGAGATAGTTTCAAAACTGGATCAAATTTGATAATAAAATCATCTTGGCGGTTTTTTCCAAATTTTAGTCTTTTTACAGAAGAAATACGAATTGCTCGTTCTTGCATTGTATAAATACATTAGATTATATATTCTTTAATCAAATTATTAAGTTGATTATTATCTATTATTTTATGTTTGTTCAATATATGTGCTATTTCTGTAAATTCATTTTTAACACCATCATTACCAGCTAATATCGATCCACCTAACAATTCAAGTCTTTCCAGAAGATCTTCTGGGTTATTAAAAAAAAAACAACTCCGTTACCTATCTTTTTATATTTTTGACTCGTTCTATGAATTGGAATTCCACTCATTTTATTCAACTCATCAAATACTGTATTTGACAAAGAACTATATTTCTTCCTACTATTGAATCGCTTTGTGAGATCTAGGGTGTCAAAATCCATCTCTTTGTCATATACGTTTTTCTTATCATGATAAGCTACCAATCTAAGTTTACCATATAATTTTGGAAGATCTATAATTAAATTTCCATATGTACCAGTTTCTGGGTCGATTTTGTATGCATTTCTTTTTCGTTGCGTGTAAATTCCCTGCTCCACTTTAAGAGTTTTTTGCCCTTCTTCTATGATACCTATCCGCTTTCTGTATTTTTGTAAAGTTTGAATCTGCTCATCATATTAAGCTATTTTATCTTTATTTTTTTCCTTGCTGTTTTTGTTGTAGATGAATGAGCCTTTTGACGTCCTAAAGTCTGATTCATTCCACCAGATTTGTTTAATACCCCCCATTAACAATAGTTGGATCGTTTAAGGTTTCAATAAAAACATCACCTGGTAAAGGTAAATTACGTTTTTGTATAACTGCTAATTATTCTTCTGTAAATCCTTTATTCATATTGGAAACCATTTTTGGAGGTTGTTCACCGCTAGGACCTGGTAATGCTAATTGTTTCACTTGCTCAGAATATGGCATAATTTGCCAGCTCTCAAATTACTAATTTCGTCAATTTCTTCTTTCAGTTTTTCAGTAATTGGCTCGAATTCTTCCTTTTTTGTTCATATACATCTTGTTTAGAAGTTTGAACTCCTTATATAGCATCTCGAACAATTTAATTTTGTCATTTTCCCAGCATCAACTATAGGAAAAGCGATGTTCCATTTATATTTATACATTATATAAAAAACTTATCTCAACTTTTCTCTACTTATCTCAACTTATCTTTTAATATAGAGCAATTTTCAATTGAGTGTCGTAAAACCAAATCCAAAGTAATTACTCTGACCAATCACAGCAGTCGTAAACAATCCAATGAACCAATGAGAGCTCAAAGCAATTACATGTCGGCGGCCCCAAGCGCGGAAAAAAGGCGTGCGAGCAAGTCACGATTGGTTTTGGTTTTACTTCGTCGAGAAAGTGGCGCGAGATTTTTTAGCCAATCACAAAGCGTAGCAATGCAAAGCCAAAACAATTGTGTAATTACTTTCGACACTCAATTGAAAACTGGTCTATAGTATAATGGAAATTCCGAATTATGATTCTAAGAAGAGTGAAGAAAACAATTTTAAACAATTGTAACCATATTGCGGTGCTGTTGGTGTCAATCCATGGTTAAATATCTATCGCAGCGATTCCACTGGAGCTTTGGCTGAAGTCAAAGCGTTGTATCAATTTTATTATAAACGCTTTTGGTGTTATAAGAAGGCTTTCAAACATTTCAAAACCACCAACATTGCTTCCTCATTATTGATTGCTGGAGGTGGAATAGCAGGCGGTGTTAGTCAGAACCCCATTATCCGTGTTTGGTTTATTATTGAAAACGTATTGTGAAACGAAGCATTTCAAAAAGAAAATTGAAACCTTAAAATTTGCGTATCAAACATACGAAAAAGTGCGAGCATTCCTACGAGGGAATGAATTTGACCATGACTACATTCGTAAATGAAATGCAGTTAATAGATGAGCTAATAATACATCTATGTTCTTCTATTTCTAATGAATTCGAGAAATATTACATTTAAAAATTCACTTCCGAGTAAACTTAATGTAATCATATAGAGGGGTTTTTCCCTTTATATGATGATGTGGAATCATTTAACTATTAATAATTGTTTCTATTTGATAACCTATCAATGTATGTATTTGTCTCCAATATTTAACATGAAACTGCAATGTTTTCTTTGATTTTGGAAGTTCAAAAAAAATCATGCTTCAAACCAAGCTTCTGATATATTCACCTTAATATATATTCGATACTAGTCATTCTTCTCCTCTTAACATTCAACTCTTTTGTAATATTCCCAATCAAAACAAATATTTAAAATCTTTTTCACGATTCTTATTGCTAAGTTGGATTTCTTTATTATATTTGTTGATGACGTTCTCGATATGATATTTTCTTATATACACACTTTCTCCTTATTCTATACATTTTTTCATGAAAATCCGACATATGGGCTAACTACATAATAAACATGAACTATACCACTGCAGCTTCGACAAACATTCATACCATCATGATTTATGATGCTTATAGTATCACAGCATGAATCATCTTGGTTTTTTTTTCACAATATCTACTAATTGATGATCACAAAAGTTGCAAACAGACTCTCCTGATTTTATTTATTCTTCATGAATTCCTATATTACAATTCATCTTATAATATTACTAAATATTATATTTTTTAATAATAAACACGAAGACTAAGTTTCACAAACATTATGACATCGAAATCATTACCTTGAATCTTATTAATTAATACTGCATAGTTTATCATACATTTTTTTTGTTGACTCAAGCTGTGCTCTGAAATTGGTTCTCAAGCGTGATAATAATTTTTTTGTTCACTCAAGCCGTGCTCTGAAATTGGTTCACACGCATGATTTTTTTTTTTTGTATTCTTTGTTTTTTTTGTTCTCTTGAAA
The DNA here is from genome assembly GCA_022457155.1 of Cladopsammia gracilis. NCBI lineage: Eukaryota > Metazoa > Cnidaria > Anthozoa > Scleractinia > Dendrophylliidae > Cladopsammia > Cladopsammia gracilis. Next base: position 986,560 of record JAJGOT010000245.1, read on the forward strand.
TTGGCTCTCGCGCGATTTTTTTTGTATTCTTGAAACACATTCATATAATCAACTTCATATTTTTTCGTGATTTTTTTGTATTCTTTGTATTTTTTTTAATTCTTGAAATTGGCTATCGCATGATTTTTTTTTTTTGGATTCTTGAAACACATTCATATAATCAACTTCATATTATTTTTTTCCGAGAATGTCGCGTTCTCCTGTTTTGATTGTGTGAATATTTTAAACGCACTTTAAGTTTGAAAAACATAGTTTGCATAAAAATTATAGAGTCATAAAATATTTTCCATTAGCAGGTAAGTAGTACAATACTTGGCGCTGTATCAGATTAGTTTTGCAAAACTGATCTGGTACCGCCAAGTACTATACTACTGCGGAATTGCGGAAAAAATATGGCTGCGAAGTAGGGATGACACATTATGCCGGCATAATTTTGGAGCATCGAGCATAATACCTGCATAAAAGTAGTATTTTGGTGGGACAATAGTGCTAACTGTTATATTTTTTAGCTTTTGTCCATTTTTGAGTAAACACGATAAAATGTCAAGCTACAAATAGAACGGCAACGCGAAAAAAGGAAACAAATTAATAACAATGAAAACTTGAGTATGGTTTGGGGTAGAATTTTTTATGCAGCATAATTGAGAGCAGAATAGCTGTAGCCAAGCACAATTTTAGAGTGCAAGGCAACAAAGGTAGAAAACAAAGAAAAAAGTCACAGGTTTTTACACCGAGGTAAACCCCATAATTTGGAGCATATATAGACAAAGAGCATAATGGGTCAACCCCTACTGCGAAGCTAGTATAAAGGAAATAAAGGAAAAACAAAAATATTTTGCATTTTGTGGCATTACCGCTAGAAACTCAACGTTCCTCAGCATCAAAATAGATAAAGGCAAGTTCGAACCGTATTTCAATCGAAAGAAAGGTATTAAGTAAGAAAAAACTGGTTTTAGACGGTGCCTTTTGATCCCATTAACCTCACAAAATAGCCACACTTTCCTCTCAATATCCCTTAAAATAGGGCTTACCTTCATGATTCCTTAATGCTACGAGGAAACGGTTGCACAGATAGAAGGTTTCACGGTCGTGGCTGCCATTTTGTAGGTAGGGCTAAAAACTCGGTTCATTTGATTGTGGCTGTAATTTCACTTTTAGTTGTCTCTGTTCCACGAAAGGCACATTCCACAGTTCTGAAAAAGTGTATATTGCGAAATTACACGTTTGAGTTCTATCAAATTAGATTGTTGAATTTTCCGAAAATAGAATGGTCACGTTTCGTAGAATTATAAAATCCGAATTCGGCAATATTCAATTGGGCAGAATTCACGAAACCAAATTTATTCAACACATCCGAATAATTGGGCATGACCAGCCGCAGGTCTTAGGTATATTGGACTCTACAGCATTTAAGGTTGTCACTCAAATGAGAAAACCTATTGTTTCACGATCATACAAGAGTACACTGTCGACAGGCGAAAACCATTTTTGAAGATGTTTGGATGTGATAAGTTGGGTTCGAATCACGCAACAGCGATGGCTCAAAAATGGACAAGAGGAGCTAATATTTCGGACATGTCCTTATTGACGTTCTATTGATCATCCTTGCAAAAATAATTTAAATAGTTATTTTTGTGAAGCCTTGCTTAAACTTGGTTTCGAAGCTATAGAATATCTGATGATAATCGGGTATCGTTAACAATCCACGTTCGACGACATTAAACTGCGTGCGACCAAATGTTTCGTTTTAATAACATTTGATCAAAACAAAGAAAAAACATGCGAAGGATTCACAGAAACCAGCAAATTCATCTAGCATGACGAAGGCGACACACCCGATCACTTTCCTTAACAGGCGAAACACCCGAGAGAAGGACTGCCACTGGGGTCAGAGTCTAGTCACAAAGCAAAGGCGATACACCCAATTGCTCGTTTACACCAGTCACAACATGTGAACCACCTCTGCCTACTTTTGTTTGAAATTAACCGGAAACCACGCCAATTCAAGAGAAAAGTGATCCACAGAGAAAAACACGCATTTTGTTTGCTTGAATTTGGTCGCACACAGTTCGTGGATAGTATATTTACTGATCTCCACTGAAAATTGAAATCCTAATAAATATGGAAAAGGCACAGGAAGGCAAAGGAAAACAGCACTATTTGGAGCTACCGCCGCGCCCACCACATCTAATAAAAGCCAATGACCAATAACTCATGTATCGCTAGATAATTACAATGCATTTTACCAGCCGGCGTGTTCGAGTCGAATAAACCTGACTCCAGTTCACACATGTTGTGCAATATTCTCTTATCCCCTTTTCCCATGACCAAGACAATATTTTTATGTTTCACAATTCCAATAGCCATCTTTCGAATTCACTTCTTGTTGTTTTCATCAGTTCAAGTCTATCGAACACGAGAATCTTTTTCCAAACACGCGCACAACACCTAAGAAAGTTTGCACTTCAACTCTAGTATTTATTTTTCCTTTCTCGAGCATAGCTCGGCTAACACTAAGTCTACCGAACACAGGAATACTTTTATAGCACGCGCGAGACACATAAAAAAGTTAACCTTTCACCAAGCTTTAAATTATAAACCTGAGTCCGCACTCCTTTCCAAGACCGCCAAACTCTAGAATTTTTTTTTGTAGGGTGCGTGTATGACAAAACATACTTTTCGTATGTAATAACCTTTGAACCAATTCTCACTTGTTTGTGTGTTTTCTATTTTAAAGACTACCGAATGGATGAATCTCTTTCATAGCACGCTCGCAATGCCTAAAAATGTTCCTTTGTGAGCCACCAAACGTTAAATTAAAGTTCCCACTTTCAGTCTCAATTGTTTGTTCATTTCCTTTCCAAGACCTTCAAACTCTAGAATTTTTTTGTATGGCGCGCGTGTGACAAAAATATAATTTTCGTTATTAAAAGCATTCGAATTAGAGTGATTTTACTTCATCTGTGAAATAGTTAGTAGAATAGTACGCACTATTAGACTATAATTCCATTGTTTCCTTTTGTTTAATTTGGACTATCACACACTAATTGTTAGATAGTGTTTCACAGATGAAGTAAAATCACTCTAACAACCTTCGAGTTGATTCTTACTTATTTGTGTGTTTTCTATTTTAAAGACTACAGAATGCATGAATCTCTTTTCGCGCAATGCCTAAAAATGTTCCTTTGTGAGCCACCAAACGTTAAATTAAAGTTCCCACTTTCAGTCTCAATTGTTTGTTCATTTCCTTTCCAAGACCTTCAAACTCTAGAATTTTTTGGTATGGCGCGCGTGTGACAAAAATATAATTTTCGTTATTAAAAGCATTCCAATTAGAGTGATTTTACTTCATCTGTGAAATAGTTAGTAGAATAGTACGCACTATATTAGACTATAATTCCATTGTTTCCTTTTGTTTAATTTGGACTATCACACACTAATTGTTAGATAGTGTTTCACAGATGAAGTAAAATCACTCTAACAACCTTCGAGTTGATTCTTACTTATTTGTGTGTTTTCTATTTTAAAGACTACCGAATGCACGAATCTCTTTCATAGCACGCGCGCAATGCCTAAAAATGTCCCTTTGTCAGTCACTTAACATACGTTCGCACATTTATTCTCAATTGTTTGTTATTTTCTTTTCCAAGACCGCCAAACTCTAGAATTCTTTTGTAGGCGCCAAGTGACAAAAATATGATTTTCGTAATTAAAAACCTTCGAATTGATTCTCACTTGTTTGTGCGTTTTCTGTTTTGAAGACTACCGAAGGTATGAATCTCTTTCATAGCACGCGCGTAATGCCTAAAAATGTTCCTTTGTCAGTCACCAAACGTTAAATTCTGTATTTTAATAAGAACATTAAAAACACTGCATTGTTGTGTTATTAATTCAGCATGGCCTTCTCTGTGTTTCTTCGTGTTTATACAAACAGTCGAACTCAATCCGCGGATTGCGTTCGATTGAAATGCCGTTTGATTGGTAGTCGAGCGCGATCATGCCCAAAATTTAGCATTACATGTTGGCAGAATGTGAACCACTAATGTTGTATGCAAATTTAATGTAAGTCAGAAATTTGATACGCATCAAAATTAAAGTGTTTGTGGATATAAAAAACTTACAGATCAAGTACATGTAGAAGCCGTATTAGAACACGCTCGTCTTTTTGTTTGTCAGGGTTTTTATCGATATTTTTGTACCGTAGCTAGATAAGCACGAATACTAAAATAAAAACCCATAAAGCGAAATGAATTAAATGCTTTGTGGCTACGAAATTTCGTCTGCCTGAACTTTCTCCTGTGCGATATTTCGTTTGACCTGGCGAAATGTCGCCGCCGTTATGGCTAAGGCCCCGTCCACACGTATCCGGATATTTTTGAATCCGCAACTTTTTTGTTACGGATTAGAAAAAATTCGCGTCCACACGTAGCGTATTCGAATCGTATTTGCCCGAATTCGCCGGATACGTGTGGACGGAAGGCCAATCCGCAACAAAAAAGTTGCGGATTCAAAAATATCCGGATACGTGTGGACGGGAATTTCGTTTCGGCTTGGCGAAATGTCGCCGACATTTCGTTTGAGTCAGCGAAGTGTGGCCGACATTTCGGCGAAATATTGTCCCGAAATTTCGGCGAAAGTTCGGCGATATTTCGCGAGAACAATAGGCGAACTTCGGCGAAGCTCGTTTCCATGATTTTTTTACAATACTGTAGTAGCTTCCGCCAGAGCAGTTTTGGTGTACCTTCATCTTGATTTCTTCTCAACATAGTTCAAGTGCTTTTCCAGACACCCTTTCAACTGAGTGACAGCCATGAAATGCTTACAAATATTATCAAATTTGTAGCTGAGGCAATTTCAGGATTCAAAATTTGTGTTAACTGTACACTGTACTCTACCGTTTCTGACATGCATTGCTCCAAATCCACTGCAGCCAATAGATCGCAGCCCAGCAGGACTGGTCCTAATAACAATAAGCCAGTAAGTATAATATATCTACGCCCAAAGCTACATATTTTTTATGAGACATTAAAAGAGCATTTTTATGAACAAGTCGCGAGTTTCTTTTTATGTGATGCTGATTATAAACAAGGCCCCGAGTAGAATTGAAAAGTACATTTAAAATGGACTAGGCCTGAACGTAAAGCTAGCCTGAACATACACAGCATGAAAATTCAAATTTACGGAAAATTAAAGTTTGCTTAAATCCGCGTAAAGTTGGTAAACAAACTTTACATCAACTTTACATGTCCGTAAAGGTGTATAAAGGTAAATTTACGTCATCGGGACTTAAAGCCTGTTTAAAGGTAGCGTAAAGTTGGTTACTCAGCTTTATGCTTATTTACGTAGGATGTAAAGTTTGCATAAAGTTGCGTTTTACTTAGTCAAACGTAAAGCTTTTGTAAAGCTAGCGTAAATGTGTTTAGTCACACTCACGATTGTTAACGTTTTACGTCCATTAAAGTTGCTTTAACCGCTCTCTACAGAAACGAACGTAAAGTGAAGTTTGAATACTGTGTGACGATTTGGCCGCAGCTACACTTGCGATCGGTTTGTGATACGTGGCCGTCGCGTACGATCTTTCTTCCTTCTGTTCTTCCGCTGACACCTAGCACACTACCAAACTGCTTAATCGGAAGAGGGAAGGAAAATCAGTGCTCTAGCTAGTTTGGTTGGTTTATATAGAAGGCTGAGTTTGTGCTCTGGTGATTGCGCGGTGTGCAAAACACTAAAGATTCATTTGGTAGTGGTGCAAAGTGTGCGTAAAGCTACCATAACAAATAGCCTCAAACTGCCTTTCATCGCATACTCATGGTTGTGAAGGTTCACCCAAACCTAACTATCTGACTAATGTAGAAAAACCCTGATCAGTGTTCGAACCGGTCAAGGCCAAGGCAAAATGCAAATTGGAGAAAAATCAGGGATTTTTAGGGAACAGTAGTCTAGAAATACTTTGATTAACTGTAAAAAATTAAATGTTCTTACGTTTGAAAACGGTTCGAGTTTTACAGTTGCTACTCGGCGAATACGAATATTATCGGAACTACTAAACCCTCTTAATTTAAGGTTACAGAGTACCTTCAGATCGAAAATTTATTGAAATTTTTTTTGCGTAAAAATAAAGTTTACAGAATGAACTTTCATTTAAAAAAAATTATTGAAAAATAGTGAAAATTGACGGAGAAATGACGGTATAACTTTTGTGGGCGGAGTTTGTTTATGAAGCCGATATGTTTTTTTTAAACGCTGTTTTCTCAAAGTTAATTATTCGCTTGTTGGGGACACTTTAAAGAGCTACAACTCAAAGGGAATTTGTTCGATTTTCCTCAAATTTGGACAGAAGCTAGGCTAACATATAATCAACAAAAGTTTGTCGGCGAATTTCTTATTTCCGAAAACTTTTTCGTCAAGAGCCATTTCCGTGCGATCATTCCCTTTTTTTTTCTCCCTTTTTCGAAAATATTCTGTAACTTTTCACTGCAATTGAATATGGGAAATCGCCGACACACTTTTTTGGTGCTTCGTGTCCGGAAATCCGAGAACAAATCAAATTAGCAAAATACAATAATCGCTTTGAGTTATAGCGTTTTAAAGCTGATTCGGACGTTGGAATTCAGACGTCGTAAAAAATTCGACAATTCATTTTATTACCAAATGGTTTCCATATTTAGATAGCCAGCTCTATAAGCTTTAATTTGGGTTTAGGTATATTAAGGTATATTAAGTGTAATCTTAAGACGCTAGAGCTGTTATACTGGAGACACCCCCGAAGGTACACTGTAACCTTAATGGGGCCTTGTACGCCGGGGCGAAATGACTCTGAGATAGTGGGGTAAATGTATTATAGTGGACGCAAAAATAAAACGCCAGTGTCCTCCTGTGTTCGCGTTCGCAGTCACGTTTGAGTATGGAAGACCATGGAATAGATTAACAGTTCAAGTGAACTGTTTGTTCAATCGAGCTAGACCCGAGATACGAACTGTAAGGCCCTGTAAGAGATCTGGTGACGATCAGTGACTGCATTATGTCGAGCCAGCGGATTCTCATTTGAGAGAGCGTGCCGCCATATTAGAATTTGAAAGGTGCGATATTTTTTGTCCGTTGCTGGTGGAAATGCCGTGATCTCCTTTGCTTTTATCCTTCGCTAAAGAAAGTAGTTGATGAGACCGAAACTTCTATTTCTTCGCCTTACTTTGCATCAAGTCATTTTGTCAAGGGTATTTGAGCGGATGACTTTCGCATCATCATCTTTCGCATCATCTCGATCGTGCTACAGATGGAAATTCAGCTCTTGAAGCTGTAGATCCATGGAGTCAAATAGTCGAAGAAACGTTAGAGGTAAGCTATAATCTTTGTTTTACGGTGTAGGGCCTTAAGTTGTCTTCGTTAAGCTTTCATGATCACAATTTTCAAATTTAACGGCAGTTCAAGGCAGAAGTTCTGTGGGAATTACAAGGCTTTTAGGGGCCGATTACTGTCATGGCGAATTTCAGCGCGGGCTGAGAGTTCAGCCCGGTTGACCGGGCTGAGATTTCAGCCCAGCTTGCGAAATAAATCCTGTTAAAATGAAGTTAGTGATTACATGAATAAAGTTAAAGCCCGGGCTGAAAATTCCATCCCGGTTTCAGAAACCGGGCTGGCATTTTCAGCCCGGCCAAACGGGCTGAAATTCGCCATGTAATCGCATCAGAATTTCAGCCCGGGCTGAAAAGTGAATTTGGGCAAGTGCAGTTGAATCTTCAACGCTATTTTGATTCTCCTTATCAATCTTCCCGCACAATTTCAAACTTGGCGCCCAGGCTGAAATTTGTCATGTAATCACAGCAAAATTTCAGCCCTGTTGACCAGGCTGAAATCTCAGCTACGGAAACACATACTGGTATATACTATTTTTTTTATCTTATAACATGGCTAGCAGAGCCGCGCAATCAAATTCAGTATACGTAAGCGTGCTCAAAATCCCGATAGTGCACGCTGATAAATAAAAGTGCCATAATTCTTGACTGTGATTTCTTTTTTAAAAATAAAGAATTTTGTATTTAAACTGCAGTAAAATAAAACTTGAGCTTTCAACAGAAAATTTGAAATAAAACCAATTCCTATTTTGCTTAATATTTTGCTTACCGTGAACAATCACTTTTGATATTGTCTGTTTTTTGCGTTGGATTTGATGCACAATTCCACCGGCTATGTTAAAAAACAATTGGTTCATGCTTTTAGCTGTGCACTATCGAGTTATGGAGCATGTGGGAAGTTTGGAGAGCACTCAAGAAGCTAGAGTTGCCCTCGGCATTCTTTCATGCTCTCCAAACTTCCCGTGTGCTCCATAACTCGATAGTGCACGCTACACTGTAAATCATGAACCAATTGTTAATATTAGTATATACCGGAATACTGGGTGTGTAGTTTTTGGTAACATTCAAAAAATTATGCTAGTGGATGAGTGCAGCTGAATTCCCTCTGTAATCATGTGAGTGATTGAACAAAATTGCAGGAATCCAATATGTTTAATCACAAGTATGATTGCAGACAGAATTGGGTGACACAAAGTCCTTTTACCAGTAATTAGTTTTGTCTTTAACAAAATTTGAGAGAGAAAAAGCAAAAGATCAGACTTTCAGGTAAATAAAAGGGATGTATACAAAATGTGGACCTGGGTCCATGGACTACCCCTGTGGACTCAGTCCATGGACAACCTGATGGACTACCCCTGATTTTCCCCAATTTTAATTTTTTTAACCAAATTTTTCTGTCAGTATAAAGAATGGACTGTGGACTGGAGACAGGGTATTTAAAAACACAGTCTTAAGTTGAAATACATACATGTATGGCATTCAACATCAATATTTGACTTCCTACTATCAATAATTATATTTATTAAATTGCAATTTTACACTTTCGCCGACATTGCATGTTATACACAGTCCGATTCCAGGCTGGTGCTGTTGGGACAGGAGCATGTCAAGTTTTAGTGCTCTTGTAACAGATTTCGCTCGACACACTTAGAACAAAAAGGACTGGGCCAAGTCCCAAGCTACTATTGTGGGATGCAAACAATCCCACGTGCTTTTCTTTTGAGTTCGCTGTGTTTGTGCAGTCAAGAAATACCGAGTTCATCCATCTATCCAGTCCATTCTTTTCACTGACAGAAAAATTAGGAAAAATTAAATTGAGGAAAATTAAGGGGTGGGGTGGTTCATCAGGTGGTGTATGGAGCGGGTCCACATTATACTTAATTATGTCAAAGTACATTACTTTTGCTGTTAAAATGGCCTTGCTTGTATTTTTCTTAACTTGATTATGCTCTAAATTTGCACCACTTTTTTTTGCACTTTTTGGCATTCCTTTACTTTATACAGTAGCCTCAGCCCATATTTTGCCCCCCCCAAGCTCCATTTCACTGGTAGTCCCCTGGTCCAAATCTGCTAGCAGCTACATGTACATGTATATATCCATGGAACCATCTCACAGATTTGCACCCCCAATAATATGCAATTGAGCAAAGGTTTCTTTTCATTTACTTGTAAACAGCAAGACATTTGACACATTTAACATCATCATTCTTTCCTGTTAGTACTACTGGGAATGAAGAACATGAGCATGTTGATATATTGATATATATTGATATTGAACATGTTGATATATTTACTAAGTACACTTGTTTGGCATGTTATCAAAGCTAGAGGGTACATGTAATTTTTTGTGCTGTTTTCATGGTGATGCAGCATGTTGAAAACAAATAATTCATGGTTAGAAATACATTTTGCAGGGTCTTAATCTGTGAAAAGGAGTCCAAATCTGCCATTGGATTTAGACTACCAGACATCCTCATTCGCTATGGTATTTGAACTGGGAGGTTCACACTTTCAGGGGTCCAAATCAGCTACATTGTAAAACACTTGAGATTCTCTGTAAGCTTGAAAAGCAATTTTTTGGATGGTATTATTAACCCATTTTCCCTTTTATTAATTTAAATATAAATTCTCCTTCGTAATGTCACCATATATTATTTCATTGTAGCAGCAGTGGGGAGAAACTGTTCAAATACATTGTATCGACTCTTGAAGATAACTGATCTTGGGTGATCATATCCTTAATTCTCATGACCTCTTTTATTAATTAAGCATTCATATCATAAGAAGAAATGTGCTGATCAGTATAAGTGTGGAATGTTGAAAATTTCAATCAATGTGTATTGCTGGTTGCTATCAGTTGGCAATGGCAATAACATTTGTGACCACCAAAACAAATACTTAGCTACAATTTAAATAGTCTCCCACGGAGCCGTTATTTGTCTCGTCATGCAACGCACGGCTGCATGGGAGACTATAATTTAAACAAGAACTCTGCGAGTACTATGATTGGGCTGTTAAGGATATCTTCACTCCAGACCTTTTACTTCAAACTCTTAGAACTCTTCAAGAGAACTAACTTCAGTCACTACACACGTCCCACATGGATCATTCATTCCGCATTCTGATCTCTACTGTGTGAATCAAACACTTTGAATACACCATCCCTGATCCCTTGCCAGTCTTGTCTCAAAAATAGCGACTGTATAAATTATTGTCAAAATAAATTACTTATAATTATCACATAATAACGATTCAAAAGCCTCAAACAAAGGTAAACAACTCTCTTCTATTATAATATACTGTCATTAAAATAATGTACAAGTCATTACCATAATAACTTTCACTATACTCTAATAAATTGAAAGTTAACTCTCCCATACAAACAACATCAGGAACTTCAGTTAACATAAGGCATTCTTTTTGTGTTAAATTAGAAAGATAAGTATACAACTCATTACCAAAATTCGTAATTTCAACAAGATCTGTCGCACATGTTATCATGCGACTAAAATTATACAATATTGCTGTTAAACTCATCGCTACACACTGACTACCCGCATTAGAACAAAAAAAACACTATTTTCTTGGCTATAAGGAGTACAAATAGTTTTAGATGAATCTACACCAAATGGACCAGGATTCTTTTGTTTTGTTTTGTGTGGGGCAAATGCATTGATATAAGACTCCAAGTCATACCAAGGGTAAGACACACAAAACCCCTTCCCCCCTTCCTCGCGCGCCCAATTTATTAGCTTACATGTATGCACATCCCCATTTACTTCTCCTACACCACATATTAACTTACTTATCTACTCTGAAATCTCCAAAATCCGGGGGGGGGGGGGGGGTGATCTGATGGATCAGTGATCAATGATCAATGAGCTGTATTAACTTTTTGCCAAATAGCACCTTGAAATGTTTTAGTGTTGTCAGTTAAACCCATATGCCCTGTAACGCCTGTGAGGGTTTTCACTAGTACATGTTAGTGTCAAGGCTGTAGATTAAGTGTTGTAACTATATGACTTTAGTAAGGTCTGTTGACAATATGTCCCCTTGTTACATGTGTACATGCACCTGTGTGGAGAAATAGAACAGTTGTTGAAAAAGGTTTTTTGGAAACATGATTGTGTTTCCTCTCTTCCTCAAATAATCTAACTTGTTTTAAGGAAACTATTCTAAATTAGTGCCCCCTAAAATCTAACTTTTCCTTGAATTATACAGTAGTCTCCATTCAGTTTGGGTAGTACATCTAACCTGTTGTAATTTTGTTCTAGACATGTATTCAGGATGGTGATCTGATGGACTGATCAGGGAATTTAAAATTCTGGACTGCAAACCATTGGATCCAGAAAGATGAAAGTGGCAATAAAAGACTCTGATATTAGAACAAGGTTTACACTTTTCAAGTTTCTTTTCCAGTTACATGTATTTTCAAGTGTCGTGATATTGTAACAAGGTTTTCATACTTATTTTCAATTGATACTAGAAAAACCTTTTCAATTTTTAGCGTTTTTGTTCCAGTTATTTTCAAGTCATATCAGAACAAGGTTTATAATTTTACCTTGTTTATGTACATGTAAGTAACATAGCTGATAAATAAACCAGATTGTGAACACAACAGATTGATCAGTTGTCTCCTTTCCTTAAAAATATCTTTTTTTTTTCCTTTTTTGCTGTTGGAATTTGAATTCATGCATGCAGGAGTACATTGTCGTGTCCATACTGTTGCTTTGTACAAGCATGCAGTTGACTTTACACCAAGTATAAATTTGGCTTAAAGACGCATAATATTCACTTTTGCGTAAAAGTGGCGTAAATTTGGCTTAAAGATGCTTATACGCTACAGTTACACGTATGCGTTAAGGTGGCGTAAATCTCTACTTTATACCAGCTTTACGCCAAACTTAAAGCCAGCATAAATAAGTCTCATTACTCTGACTTTACGCGTACGCGTAAAGGTAGCGTAAAGCTTGACTTTACGTAATGTAAATGTGGCGTAAATGTGCGTAAATTAGAACTTTACGCCAACTTTACACTTACATTACGCCAGCGTAAATTTGTCTTTTCATGCTGTGATAGTTGAGAGAAATCGCCAATTGGTGGTACCATCTTCTGGCGATGAAAGATCACTTTGGCTCTGATAATGACTTCATCCTGGTTGTCGATACGTCGGTCACTGCCGACAGTTTCTTTACAGAGTAACATAGAACAGAGTCACGATTATCAGCGATTCTGCTCCTGATATAAAAGAATCCGTTTATTTTAAGGAAAGTTACGATTACAAGTTTTAATGTAGTAAACAAGTTTCCGATGAAACAATTTGGGTATGTAAGCGTTAACCGATTTTTGTAACGTTTGGTTGGACGATAAAGGAGACTTCAAATTATACAGGACTTTAAATTTTAGTGCATATAAGATAAGCGATTAAAAGTTACAAGCGTTTTTAGAAAACCCCGTTTTTTAAGAAAACGCGAATATTTTCATAACACGACAACAGATTTCTTTTCTAATTAAAGGGGCATTGTCACACAGATTTTGCTGTGTTTTGGTCAAAATACACTAAATATATGACAAAGTACCTTTGCTCAAACATAAAATTGCTTTTAGAACACCAAAAAGATAATATCAAGTGACTTCTTTAAGGAAGGACAAACCGTAATAAGGTTTTCTGCGATTTTTCCACGACTCTTGGGAGGAACTTGAAAAAATTGGCCAATTATTTCAAGTTGCAATCCATTTCCATCCTGGCCATCCGCAGCCAATAATAACGAATACTAGTTTCTGTCTACTGGTAGAGTATTTGTTAACATTATTATAAGGTTTCCATTGTAAAAATATGTTTCTTGGCTTTTCAAAGTGATACTAAAAGTAGGTGACAGTGTCCCGTTAAGCTCAATAAGTTCCAAGACTTCAAGCTTTACTGTGAGCAATTTTCCACAAAATCGGCTGGACAGAAATAACTGCACAGTCGAATACTGAATTTAAGCTTCCAAATGTTATGCCTGCGCATTTGCCTTAGCTGTTGCAAGGACGCTAAAATAAGGCTACAATCGCATCCTATTACTTGAAAGCTTGATGCACCCGAAAACTTTGCTTGCTTTTTTGCTTATTTCGAGCGAACTCGAACTCCATTAACTAGCTTCATCCATTCCTTCCTGTTTTCCATGATGCTCTTCAGTTCAGCAATGCTCAAACCAGTATCATTTCGCAGCTGGTCTACATATGTTGTTACTGGTCGTCCTCTCTTTCTTGCGCCGTGCTTTGGTTCCCAGAGTAGTAGATCACTTATCACCTCATCCTTTTTTCTCCAACAGTGTCCTATAAAAAGCAGCCTCCTGATCATCATTTGCTGAATAACCGGAAAAGATCGGAAGCTCCCAGCAAAAACTATAAGCAAAGAAAGAACAAAATGTTTATAGCGCGTAATTTATGAATTTCAAGAAATTCTAGCCTGCGTGGCAGGCGTTCTAAGGGGAAGGGGAAGGGGGAAAATTCGGGCGCGCGAGAACGCGCGCCCTTCGCGTTCTCGCGCGCCCGAATTTTCCCCCTTCCCCTTCCCCTTAGAACGCCTGCCACGCGGGCTAGCTATTTAGTGGGTTTTAGCGCCTTTGCAGACAGAAGTCACAGAAGCGTGACGACGATTACCAGCATTCACGTTGTAGATTTTTAGACTGAAACTGGACAGCTTTAATCGGTCTTCTAAAAAGTTGCTTTTCGTTATATCCATAAATAAATCGTAATGTACTTTAAAATTTATGGCATTACTTTATTTTGTCCAAATATCGGCGATCACGATCTCCTCAGCTGTCTCCTTGCCATAACAGAACACAAAGCACACTAAAATCAAAACAAGAATTTCCAGGCTTGGTGAACTTTACTTTTTTCGGTTTATTTCCCTATTTTAAGCAGTAAGGATGATATTTCTTTTCGCCACGAATTAGGTTCGGCACATGTAAAGTTCGACCGTCTGAATCAACAGTCGAATTTAATAGTTTGGGTCGACCTAAATAGGTATTCAGGTTCGGCACATGTAAAGTTCGACGTTTGAACCGGGCCTTGATTTCGTTCACGGTGTTCAGGGAGAATGAATTGGAAATTAGCATATCATATCGAGGTCAGTGGTGAGGGCGCCGGACTTGAATTCCCAGGAAATTTGGAGGTCCCAGGTTCAAGTCCCGCTCTGACCGCTAGCTGGAGTTGTTTCACGGTAGACCCGAGTTCAACTCCTTGGCCACGCTTGTAAAATGGCCGACTGGTCTGCCTCCTGCCAGTTGGGATTTTTAAAATGTTATTTTTAATTTGAATGCTCGGTCCCGCTAGCACTTGTGCTATTAACACTGCCGAGGGTAATAAAGGATATTTATTTTATTTATTTTATTTATTTAAATTGTCTGCATCATTGGTTTGATCTTTTTTTTTATACGTTTGGATCCAGTAGCAAAACCATTCTTTCAACTGCAGAGGCGATTTCTGCGATGACTAGCGACGTGCAAATCTTTTGAAGTTCTGCCAAATTCATAGCGTTAAAATCGCTCTTTAATATTCTTCTGCTTTGACATTTTGAACCTGGAACTATTCGAGTTTCAAAGGCTTTAAGCAATGGAAAAAAATATATATTAACGGGAACTTGAAATAGCTGAAATAGCGACTCGTAGTTCGTACACTTGTAGTACGTGGCTCAGAACGGATGTCCGAACTCCGACGTTTGTTTACATCAAACGTCACGTGACACTAAACTTGAAATCTAGCGCCAAAAGAGATTACACAATATCCAGCATGCAGGACGAAATCACGGAATCAACAGCTTACACAAAATGGCGGCCACGACCGTAAAACCTTCTATCTGTGCAACCGTTTCCTCGTAGCATTAAGGAATCATGAAGGTAAGCCCTATTTTAAGGGATATTGAGAGGAAAGTGTGGCTATTTTACGAGGTTATTGGGATCAAAAGGCACCGTCTAAAACCAGTTTTTTCTTACTTAATACTTTTCTTTCGATTGAAATACGGTTCGAACTTGACTCTATCTATTTTGATGCTGGGGAACGTTGAGTTTCTAGCGGTAATGCCACAAAATGCAGAATATTTTTGTTTTCCCTTTATTTCCTTTATACCAGCTTCGCAGTAGGGGTTGGCACATTATGCTCTTTGTCTATATATGCTCCAAAATATGGGGTTTACCTCGGTGTAAAAACCTGTGACTGTTTTCTTTGTTTTCTACCTTTGTTGCCTTGCACTCTAAAATTGTGCTTGGCTACAGCTACTTCTGCTCTCGATTGTACTGCAAAAAAAGCAGTGGCTATTTGTACGCCGGGCACCCGTACGCGGACTTCGATTTGCAATTCGTACGGGAGTCCAAAACTTTCGACAATTTTCGATGTTATTCTTCACTTTTGTTGGTCCACAATATTGAATGTTCGTTTAGCTTTACGAAGCGCTTCTGGTAAGCGATGTTGAATTTGCCGAGTCTCTGTATACTCACGCGAGCGACTCATTTCGTGACACTTAGAAATTTTTCGCGTCAAAGAATACTCCCCGTACGGCCAACTTCGATTTGCTATTCGTACGGGAGTCCAAAACTTTATGATGTTATTCGATGTTATTCTTCACTTTTGCTGATCCATAATATTGTACGTTTGTTTAGATTTACAAAGCGCTTCGTGTGAGCGATGTTTATTCAGCTACGGCATACTGTAAAACGAGGACTGGACTGGACTTGTAAAAATGAGGACTTGTAAAACGAGGAATTTGTAAAACGGGGACTTGTAAACCGAGGACTTGTAAAACGCGGACTTGTAAAACGAGGACTAGTAAAACTAGGACTAGTAAAACATGGACTTGTAAAACAAGGACTTGTAAAACAAGGACTTGTAAAACGAGGACTAGTAAAACGCGGACTTGTAATATACCAAACCAGTAGTTTAGTGTTTTGGACACTGTCACGAGGGCTCATGCGCCAGTTTCTCGAATCGAAACTTGAAAAGTTTAGCCTAAATTTTTCAAGTTGAACCGTAAATTTAAAAATGGCGTCGACAAGTGGCGGCGGTCACGGTGGAAAACGAAGAAACTCGAGATAGAAACGGATATTTGGTACGCCGGAAAGAGCAATGAAAGAGTGGTTGAAATCCCATAAACGTGTTTATTTCGAGGATGGCATGAAGCGAAATTCATCGTAGGCAACGAAACTTGCTTCGATTCTGTCTTCACGGTGCACTGATGTCGCTGGAATATTGTCGCTGGAATATTGCTCACGTCACGAGAAAGCAAAGGATTTTGAATTATTAGCGGTGTGTGAGTCGGGACGTGACCCTTCAATGAAAGCGGTATTACACGGCGGCCGCTGGAAATTTGAGCGCTTTATAAGACGTTGTATGGGGAAAAAATAACGTAGATTTCGAATAGAGAATAAAACGAAATTTAGACATTAATTCAATGAAGCAATACTATTAAACTCGCCTCTGGCGTCTTCCTTTGTCGTTTGGGGTTTTTTATTTGTCGCCACTGTTTTCCCTCCATAACAGTCACGGAGTCAAGGCAAAACACTCGGTTTGAGATCGACTTCCACTCGGAGGCGATTTGCGTCCCAAAAATCCATCCGATCGGCGATTGTTTTCAGTCACAGTTAAAGAACTCTTTCCCTGCCACCATAAAAGATGCATGTCTGTTTTTCAATCGCATATAACGCTGATAGTGAGTATTTTCTGCCATCAATTCCAAGGTCCATGATGTCGGCCAAATGTTTCCAAGTAGACCGGAAGTGAGCCTGGCCCGCGCATGCGAATCCGTGACAGTGTCCCTTTAAATCCGGACAGACTCAACAACAACAACAACAATTTATTTCGGTATTCCCATTTATATACATAGTATTACCTAAAATTAACTAAATTAATAGTATATTATAAAATAAGAAAAAAAAAAACTAACATTACATGTCGGCTCTCGTTCTACGTGACATGCATTCGAAAACAAAGGCAGCAGTTGATCGACAAACAAAGGGATCAACACTGTTGAAAAGAAACAGTATTTTTGAAGTGTTATCTTGACTATTAAAGTGGCTGTATTTTTTATTTATTTCGTGAAAAATTTTCTTGCGTATTTTTTCATAAAAGCTGCAGTAGAAAAGAAAGTGAGATTCATTTTCAACCTCATCAGAATGGCAGAAAGAACAGGTTCTAAGATTTTCTGGGGTCTTTGGGATGGTATGTCTGCCAGTTTCTATACGTAATTTATGGTTTCCAAGTCGAAATTTGTTTATACACTTTTTATGTAAAGGATTCTTGATGTTGTCCAAGAATTCTGTTTTTTGGGTTTTTTTCTTAAATATTGAATAGAAGTTTAGTTTCTTATTTGTATTAAATAGGTTCATTTGGTGATTGATAATTTCATTTTTTACATTTAGTTTTAAAAGAGAGATAGATTTGGAACAGTTATTATTATTTAGGTTTGAGTTGTTTATCTTGTATCTTTCACACAATTTATCAATTTTTTGTTTAAAGCTAGATTGATTATTTACGGACATTTCTTTTGATATTTGCAAGGATTGTTTAGCAAGATTGTCATCTGGCAGATTTTCTAAATGTAGCCAGAATTTTATTATGTTTATTTCAATTAATCCTTTTAATGGGAGTCTGAAATTGTTTACAGATGTTTATTTCAATTAATCCTTTTAATGGGAGTCTGAAATTGTTTGCAGAAATAAATGTGTGTCCTTTCGATAACATCTTTTTCCCAGGAAATATTATAAATATTATTATTTGCTATTCATCACTCGCCATTGTTCTTGGTTGCACGCGCGAGTTTTTCTCTCAATTTGTCAGAAAAGAAGGATCTTATTGGAGCTGGCTTTCTACTGGTTTCGTATCGCGGCGAGGTAAATATCTACCATTTTTCACCGAAACTAAAGTGAAGAATTGTTAATTATACAATACTAAGAAGCCGTAGCATCAAGATCCGACATAAGCATAACTGTAACTGCAAAGTAAAATTAGAATTTCTGGGGATTTGCTATAAACAGCAATTGATCCCTCGACTACAGCTTGATTAAAAAATTTTAAAAACCTGATCTCCAACTTGCTAGAAAATATGTAATGGTAATATGACTGAGTGGGGTCCAATTCGGTCTGTAATCATACCGGGGTGATTAACAAAATCGGATATTTTTAATCACGTGTATGATTAGACAGAATTGGACGACACGAAGTCCTGTTACCAATTAATCATAACTGTAACAAAATTCGAGGATAAAACGTTAAATGGTTACACGCTTTGGTGATTAAAAACATAACAATTGAGTGTGTTTTTGACCGAGATGCATGCACGGAAAAAGGATAGCGCTCGCAAGTAACTGTTAATTGTTCAATTACATCGTCCGATTACAAGCATGACACGTGAACTGTCACATCAGTGCTCTAATCGGGCCTGCTGATAGCCAATCAGATTCGAGAATTGTGTTACACTTGATTAAATTAATAACACTAAGTTGAAATTTGTGAATTTCAAGAGAACAACAACGACAACAACCTCCAAAACAACGAGAAAAGAGGATACCCAAGACATTACTTTACATCAATATTTGATTCCGTAACCGTAAATAAACAACGGTTGGCAAGGAGACTATGTGACAGTTTTAAACGAACGTCTTTTATCGCGTACTTATTCATCTCTTCGGGAGAAAATGTCCGAGATTTCGAGCCGTAAATGTTCATACTGATGATATACCGTAGTTATGAATTTTTTCAGGCAGATAACTGCCAATCTTGAGACGCTACACAGATTTCTGTCCCCACAAACATCTACAGGAACACGATTATGACGTCATGATCTTTAGAAATCACAATCAGTCGAACTACAACATAACAGCAAGCCTTTGGACAATCATTCGCTTGTGTTCAGGGAGAAGAAACGGTTGTAGATCGGACGGTATTTGGCATAAATTTGGTTGGAAGGAAGGGAAGGTTACTCTGACACAGTAAGGGCTTACATGGTAATAGACGCCCTTACTATTGACGCCCCTGAGAAGCTAACTTAGTCCTTTCATGGAATTGAACACACAACATTAAAGAAGTCAAATTAAAATATAGCTGTTACTTTTGTGTACTTTAACAAAAACACTTGTGAGTTCGTTACTTTGGTGTAGTAACTCTCAATTTTGATTAAATACACCTAGACCTACAATCATTGTCTGAAGTCTTTGCACATCCTTTCCCTTCCCCTGTTTCAATGTTGGATCACACAGTGAACGCGCGTATTCATTCCTTTTTTCCAACAACATTGAAGGGCTTAGGGTCAGAACATGGTTGCGACCGATACGTTATTTCCCGCGATCACAATTTTTATTATCAAGTTGTTTACCGATAAATTTCTCAAATATCACTTTGCTTCCTCAGGTCGGTGACAGCCGCGCAGATGTTTGTAGATCTGTCATTCTGAATAACTCAATATATTCTGAAATTTTCCCAAACAGAATAATACAAATAAGCGATGTTAAATAAAGCTTGTGTCACATTTTAGCCTGTACAACCCTCCTCTGATGGAAAGGATTCATGGATATACTCCACGTTTAAGAAACGAACATGTAGTCAGTTCATCCCCTCCAAGAAGGAGATAAGACGGTGAGTATTGTTATTCTTGCCATAACAGAACTGAAATACAGTGGTACCGATCAACCGGTCAACCCCAAGGCTTCTGGACTTAGGTGGTTTAAGGGAGAGTATCTTAATTAACTACAAGGCTGTTACAAAGGAAAAATTCAATTCTGTCTTGCTTTGGTTTCGTGACTTCAGCTGACATTAGAATTAGTAACGTTTGTTCCCTTACCAGTGGGTTGCTCTTTAAATTCATTGTTCCAGTTTATTCTATTTGGTGCGTCACCCGACCAGAACAAAAAATAACTTAAAACGGAGACAGAGTTTATCGTTTTCATCTGGAAATGCTTCCACAGTTATAGGACGTCAATATCAATGACTGGTAGCATGCATTCGAATAGGTACACTAAAGGATAAATAATTGCACGTAAACTTACGTGAAAAGATCTCCATGGTATAGAATTTGCGAAACATAAAACTGTCAATGATCCACCCAAAAGAATATTTCTGGTAATTTATTTTCCTTCAAGGAATTAATAATTTTCTCTTTGGAAGACAGCTTGGTCGAGTGGTTAGGGCGTTGGACTTGAAACCCGGTGGTCCCGAGTTGAAGTCCCTCTCTGACCACTATCTGGAGTTGTTTCACGGTAGTCCCGAGTCCAACTCCTCGGCCACGCTTGTAAAATAGCCAACTGGTTTGTCTCCTGCCAGTTGGGATTTTTAACGTGTTATGTTCTATTTGCAATATTTGTTTCTATATTTAGTGTCCCCAATTAGTGCTCGCGCGCTAAATACCTTGACACTTAAATAAAGTGATTATTTTTATTATTATTATTATTATTATTATTATTATTATTATTATTATTATTATTCGATTCTCTCCAGTTGCCGGATGTTCTACTGGGTAATGTTTATTGTGTCTCAGCCACTCCCCGTAGCTTAGAGACACAACACTTTCCTCAACAAGTGCGCAGTTCCGAGAATGGCCGATATTTGTACACTTCCAAGGAAGTCAGGTACATCTAACTTTCCAAACCAGGTCTTTTCACCTTTCGATATGCTTCCAAGAGCACCAATCACGATAGGTATTATTGTGACTTTCGAGACTCCATGAATCCTTCTAATTTCAAATGCTAGTTCCTGGTACTTCTCAACCTTCTTCTCCTCAGTCCTGGTGATATTCTGGTCCGCTGGCACAGCTATATCAATAAGTGTCCATTTCTGTGTACCTTTATGCACTAGAGTTATATCTGGCCGATTATGCTTCAGCACTTTGTCTGTGTAGATAGTCATGTCCCAGGTAATCCTCACTTCTCCATTCTCTACGATCGGCAAGGGTTGATGGTCATACCACTTGTCAGAACACTCTATCCCATACTTCCTACACATCTCCCAGTGTACCCGCAGGGCTACCTTGTCGTGACGCTTCCTATACTCTCTCTGGACAAGCTTCTTACATCCACTGACAATATGTCGTACTGTTTCAGTGGCATCCCCACACAATCTACACAGTGGTGTCTCTGAGGTCTTATCTATGCTGTACTTGATAGAGTTTGTTCTTAAAGCTTGTTCCTGAGCAGCAAGAATCAAACCTTCTGTCTCCTTTTTTAAGAATCCATTCCTGAGCCATCTCCAAGACTCCTCTCCAGCTTCATCTGATATTTGTTGGACAAATGCACCATGTAAGGTTTTCTCCTACCAGTTTTTAACTTTCTCTTCTTTCCTTCTCCTCTCATAGTCCTGCAGGCTCTCTTCTTCAACAATCACTTTCTCCTTCAACACAGCTTGAAGCATCCACTCTGTGCTCCCTCTTAGGTAGCCATGAAGGGATTTGCTCTCCCTACTTACACACTCCTCGATGCCAATCAATCCTCTTCCCCCTTCCTTTCTCGGCAGGTACAACCTCGCAACATTACTCCTTGTGTGCAGGCAACCATTCATTGCCAAGATCTTCCTAGTTCTTCTATCCATGTTGGTTACCTCCTCCATTGTCCAGTCCACAATCCCCGCACTGTAGCGTACTACACCTACAGCCCAAGTGTTAATGCCACCGATCAAATTTCCCCCATTGAGTATTGACCTACACAACTTCTTGACTCTTCTGATATACTCCGCTGTTATCTTGCCTTTCATCTTGGTGTTGAGAGTCTGGTCCAACTGTAAGATGCCAAGATATTTATAACCTTCTTCCTCTATTTCCCCGATGTGCTGGTCGTCGGGTAGGTCTATTCCACTGCTGCTAACTTGTCTTCCCCTTCTCATTTCCAGGACAGCACACTTGTCAAGCCCAAACGACATCTTAATATCTTGCGAGAAGATCCTTACTACTTGAATAAGTGAGTCTAGTTGATCTTTGCTCGTTCCGTACAACTTCAGATCATCCATGAAAAGCAGGTGGTTAATGGGTTTCGTGTCCTTTGCCAGTCTGTATCCAGCTCTCATATTTTGTAGTACAAGGGTCAAGGGTAACATGATCACTATAAACAGTAGTGGTGACAAGGAGTCACCTTGAAAAATTCCTCTCCTAATGTCTACCTGCCCGAGAACCGTTCCTCCTGATGTCAATGCGGTCTTCCAATTCTCCATGCTGTTGCTGATTATAGAGATCATATTCTTGGCAGCCCCGACCATCTCCAGGCATTTCAAGATCCATGAATGTGGCACCATATCATATGCCTTCTTGTAGTCTATCCAGGCCATTGACAGTTCAGTCTTGCCTTTTTAATACACTCATTTGTGTTGCAATCTCGTTGTGGCTGTTTTTCCCCGTAATATTAATTTAAGTCCAAGGTTGTCCGACGGATTGAATTAGCCTCTGAGCCATAAGGATCATCGGTGCAGTTACGACTTAGAGTCCGAAGAGTAAGGTTTCTTTCCAAAAACACCATACCACTGCATGAGAAACTACATATGGTAATCCTTTTCAAGCTACTGGAGGCGCGGTCTAGTGATCGATGGCTCGAGACTGTGTCGTCATTTTATTTAAGGAGACTTCGTTCCACATTCTCACCTCGCCCAGGTGGGACGATATTTTACGTAATGAAACAGCTGCAACATCTTTCAAAGCTAAAACACGTCCATGGGCCCAAGCGAAACAAACACTTCATTTAACATACATGAAATGTCGTCATAGGGCCAACCTCGTTCCCAGGACCTTCTGCTTTTAAAATGTTGGGAAAGGCGTGGAAACCGCTGGACAAGGATACCAAAATACTTCAAGAATCGTGGAATAATTTTTTTCAGTACCTAACCACTCCTGTCCTCCTGTCCCCTTCCGCCCCCTACTCGCTCATGCCCCCTCCTCCCCCCTCCCATTGTTCACTCCCTCCCCACTTCCCACCTCCCTTACGTCTGGATCCACCACTGATAATCAATTGACCATCCCGAGTCGTTATCTTTTATTTAGGTGCTGTTGTGGTCGCCTGGACAATGATCACCAACCTGAGGCGACGCTTCATATCCCATCCAGTCAAGTCACGTGGGATGTTAACATACATACTATCGAAGAACCAACGGATGCTTATGGCGAACTGGAATTTACTGGCGCTGGACAAACAAGTAGAGCTAAGGTAAGCGTATCTGCTTATGGTCCCAGCAATGGTCTTCTCAAACTTATTAATTATGTGCGAAACCTTTCATATGAAAATGAGTTTTCATTCACATGCAAATTAACCTATTTGCATGTGAATGAAAACTCATTTTCATATGAAAGGTTTCGCACCTAGCCTTGCTTTGATAGAGAGGCTAAAGGCAACTCGGAAATGGCCTATTTCCACATTTTCCCAATAAATTTAAATTTTTAGTAAAATCCAAGATGGCGGCCATTTTGGATGACGTCAGAGACCCCCCAGCAGCGTAACAACCCATAATATTTACCCTATCCTGTAGAGCATAAAATCTTGAGAAATTAAACTTCTATAAGATTAATCGAGGAACTTATGGATGTGCTCACACACATGCAAAATCACAAGTTCGAAATGTTTATCTGATTTACTCAAAATCGGCTTGACAAAAGTTTCTAATTTTTAGATATTTTGTTTGCCATATGTCATAGTTTATCGTAATAGTTTTGATTTTTCTAGATGCCATCGCAATCGCACGGAATTTAGACTCAAGTGATTTCAATGTTTCTCGTTTATCTCCGCAATTTTAAATGCGATTTACAAAATTGTTACACTCAAACTATGTACAATATTTCGTGTAAGTTTCATACTAATTCAATAAAGGAAGGTTAGTTAAACGGCCGCTCAAAAATGGTCGGTGCGGCTGCATGGAAACTGGAGGGAAACACCATAAAAACAACTAATTCGGTGAGATTAGCCGGGCCTCTAATGGCGTTTTAGAGAGCTTACTGCACGCTGTATTGTTGTATAAATTTGATGAACAAAACCGTAGCCAGGATGTTAAGAAACAAAGCCACGTTTTGAAATGAAACACACGAATGTTGGAAGTTATCAGCTGGATACAAGGTAAGGTGAACATCGCTCAAAGAGCGCTTTTTAACTGAGTGTCGAAAGTAATTCCGTGATTGCTTTGGTTTTGCATTGCTACTCTTTGTGATTGGCTAAAAAATCTCGCGCCACTTTCTCAACCAATCAGAACTAAAACCAAAACCAATCATGACTTACTCGCACGCGTTTCCCCGGTCAGCATTAGATCCCATCCGCCTGAACCACCTCGGACACTTATTGAGAATTATATAACGTAATGTTGACACTTAGAATTTTATTTTCAATAAGTTTTTAAGTGTAAAAAAGAAAATCTAAAATCCCCATTCAGGATTGAACCTGTAACCTCAGCTAGGCTTAGGCTTACATAGCCTACCGTACCACTGTACCACCTAGCTTCTCGGGTTGTTTAGATCTAAATTTAACTATATAAACTGCTAACCCCAACCTCAACTGAAAGCTAATCAGTTACTCCGTTATATAAGTCTCAATAAGGTGTCCGAGGTGGTTTAGGCGGATGGGATCTAATGCTAACTCGTTTTCGCGCGCTTGGCGCCGGCTTCATGTATTTGCTTCGAGTTCTGATTGGTTCATCGGATTGTCTGCGAGTTCTGTGATTGGTCAGAGAAATTACTTTGGTTCTGGTTTTACGACACTCAATTGAAAACCGCTCTATATACTGATGTAACAGACCATTGATTTTGGGCATACCGCCGCGCACTTAGTGAGTTAGTGAGAGTAATGTCTTCGCAAAATGAAGCTTTGATGAGTGATTTTCCTCTGCAATGCCAATCATAAACTGTCCGTGATATAAAAATGACATAATGGCTTGTGTACTACACATTGCAACGTTGAAATTTATAATAAATACGAGACTGAGTAAGAGAATGACTTTCGAATTTCAAATCAGCTACGTTCCAAAATCGACGCTCCTTCCTGTTTCTTAGCATTTTAAAACTTTGAGTCTCTGGGGAAAAAAACTCTTGTTTGACACAGAGTAATCCAAGGCATGCATCAAGGTATGTTTGAAATTTGTACTGCATACTATTTCCCATTCTTATTGACTACATGTATATTCAAACTCGGTACGAGAACCCGGCGCACTGTGAGTTAACGACAATCTTTTCTGTTTGATGCCACAATAAATTTGAATTTGTTTGTTCAAAATTAAATAGATTCGTTCAGAGTTAGAAATGATGACAACAGAAAACAAATATAGTGCGAGACTAATTTGAAGTGAACTAGTACTAAAGGCGTTACTCTCTGTGACTTATTTTATAGTTTTACACTGTGTAAGTATTTTATGTATTTTTATATTACTCTTATTTTAATTAATAGGCAGGGCTGGAAATAACGGCCGGTCAACGGAGAATGTCCGGCCTGATTGGGGCTTTGACCGGTCAAACGTTCGTCTTCCTGGTCATGTTGACCGGTCACATTCATAGTGATCCTTTTAAAACTTTAGAATATCAAATACAATAAAATAGCTATTGTTTACTGTGCACTTTAATAAATATCGCAAAGTTATCCTAGAGTTATCGTAAAGTTACCCGTAAAGCTACCGTAAAATTATCGCAAAGCGGCTACCGTAACGTTAGATTTACCGTAACGTCCCCGTAAAACTACCGTAAAGTTATAGCAAAGGTACCGTAACGTTATTGTAAAGTTCCCGTAAAACTACCGTATAGTTATGAAAGCTACTGTAAAGTTATCGTAAACGGTTACGGTTACTGTAACGTTATCGTAAAGTTCCCGTAAAACTACGGTAAACCGTAATAGATACGAAAGCTACCGAAAAGATATCGTAAACGGTTACCGCAGCGTTATCGTTAAGTCCCCGTAAAACTACCGTGTAGTTATCGCAAAGCTACCATGCCGTTATCGTAAAGAAGTTTCCGTAACGTTATATCGTAAAGTTGCCGTAAACTACCGTAAAGTTATCGCAAAGCCATCGTAAAGTTATCGTAAAGTTGCAGTAACGTTACCGTAAAGTGCTGGTAAAACTACCGTAAACGGCTATAACAAAGCTACCACAAACGTTCACCACTGAGTTAGCCATTGTTTGTGTGTGGGTTTTTTTTTTTTTGTGGGGGGGGGGGGGGATCATATTGTGTACTTGTGGAAAATTAAATTCGTTATACTTGACCGGCCAGAAATTACGTATGACCGAGCTAAAATTTATTTGGCCGGTCATCTTGACCGGTGGACGTCCCAAAATTATTTCCAGCCCTGATAGGCATAATTGTCCCTTTAAAAATTACAACCTTTAGTGTAAACGAGACTAATGACTGCAATGCTTTAGTAAATAAACCATCTAGAGTTGTTATAAATTGAGTGTAGTAAAACCAAAACCAAAGTAATTACTCTGACCAATCACAACAGACACAGACAATCCAATGAACCAATCAGAACTCGTAGGACATGTAGCCGGTGCCAAGCGAGGGAAAATGCGTGCGAGCGAATCACGACTGGTTTATATTTCTGATTGGTCGAGAAAGTGTCGCGGGATTTGTTTAGCCAATCGCAAAGCGTAGCAATGCAAAACCGAAGCAATCACGAAATTACTTTCGACACTCAATTGAAAACCGCTCTATCTCTGAATAGAAGTTTGGTTTCTATTTCTAGTTCATTCGCATCTCTCATGATACTGATCCTGAGAAGGTACTGCGCCTCTTAAGACAAGAATGGAGGTTGGAGTTACCCAAACTGCTCATCTCTCTGACAGGGGGAGCAAAGAGCTTTCTCCTGCATCCAAAGTTTAAAAACGTGCTTCGACAGGGACTGTCAAAGGTGATTATACTTATATAAAGTTTTTGCTATTCTTAACAAGTAAATTTTTAGATTAAAAAAGGGATTGATGTAATGTTCTGCATTACCTACAGATGTATATCGTGACTGTAAATCACACAGTATGTATAGCAAAGTGCAAGTATTGCACTCGATGTACCGTCTTGATTTAAATCACAGGGTTCTAAGGGGCCGATTACATGGCGAATTTCAGCCCGGTTGACCGGGCTGAGATTTCAGCCCGGCTTCCGAAATAAATCCTCTTAAAATGAAGTTAGCGATTACATGAACAAAGTTTCAGCCCGGGCTGACTTTCAGCCCGGGCTGAAAATTCCAGCCCGGTTTCAGAAACCGGGCTGGAATTTTCAGCCCGGTCAAACGGGCTGAAATTCGCCATGTAATCGCATCAGAATTTCAGCCCGGGCTGAAAAGTGAATTTCGGCATGCGCAGTGACGCCATTTTGATTGTCGTTATCAATCTTCCCGCTCAATTTCAAATTTGGCGCCCTGGCTGAAATCTCAGCCCGGGCTGAAATTTGTCATGTAATCACAACGAAATTTCAGCCCGGTTGACCGGGCTGAAATCTCAGCCCGGGCTGAAATTCGCCATGTAATCGGCCCCTAAGAGCCATCTCGTGAATATCAAACAACGTAAGGTTAAGTCCACAGACAGGTTAAACCATCACGAGCTTGAGTGACCTATGTCAACCCTGAAGACTTGAAGACAGTTCTATTCACTTAGATTTAAAATCTTGTGAATGAGTACGCCTGAATCACAATGAAACAAACTCCTTTTAGCCTCTCCATAATTATGATTACTGAGTCTCAGAGAAAATATCTGTGAGGTGTATGGGATGTGAAGAACGTAGGTAGTTGAATGAATGAACGGATCATGAGTGCATGAACTCCTGGCCTTTAGGACCTGGTAAAACTAGGAAATATTGTTGCGGAAACAACAAACTCGGAAATATTCACTTCGGAAGCAAAATTTGCGTCTGGTAAGGAAGAATGTTTTTTACTTGATTCAGTAACATTTCCTTGCGTCTGGGAAGCAAGATTTGCGTCCATAACAAATGTTTCTCGCGCGGCTAAACTGGGAAACATTTACGTCTGTAACGATGTTTCCTAGTTTAGCCAGGCGCTTTTAATTATCCACAGGCAGCCCAGACCACAGGCGCTTGGATTATCACTGGTGGCACAAACACTGGCGTGATGCGTCACGTGGGAGAAGCTGTCAAAGGTCACACTGTCATGTCACGGGGAGCACAACTGTCAAAAGACAAAGCTTCCCAGCTGCACTTGATTGGAATCGCCACTTGGGGCATTGTGGACCACAGGTCGGATTTGATAGACAGCAAGGTAGGAGTCATGTGCTTTTGTAAAACTATGCATTCATGTAAAATAACATGTATTTCTGTGGATCTTTTTTTGTTTACATTTTCTGAAGCCATTCATTAAAATGAGCATTCTGAATAACCATAAAAAGGATGCTGAAGTAAAATGCAAATCAAAAGGCAGCCTTATCTTTCTTATAGAAACAAGTAACCAGTGGTTTGAAATCTTTGTCTCTCCTCTTCCATTCACTTTAGCATGTTATTTTTTTTAATTAAATATTATAGCCAAGTTACCTTAAAACATGGATTTGCCTTTTTACAAGCAAAATGTAACTATTCTTCGGCATTTCAGGACAGTTTGGACGTTGTTGGGTAAAAAGTACAATCTATGAACGATACAAGAATATGGTTTTCTGGGAAGCGGAAAGAATCTTCGTGTGTTCTCAGATAAATTGCACATTATTATAACAAAGTATGCCCAGAATAATTCTTGGAGAATCTTGCCATGTTCCCAGTATTACATTGTGTCATATCATATGGTTTGCGTGTTTTCCTGACAAAGTTTCTTCAAGTAGTTGTATCTCTGATAAGCTTATCTCTGATAAGCTTTCAAATAAAACATCGGAGGAATTTTTTACTGGATTACGAGACGACTTAATAAGTCTTGAGATGTGCATTTTAACACAGGGCGTGGGCACGTATCACATGACTTCCAGTTTATTGTCTGAGGGAGCGTGCTTGGATAACAACCATTCACATTTCATCCTTGTGGATGATGGGAGAGAAGGAAAGTATGGAGGAGAAATCCCATTTCGTGCCAGTCTTCAAAACTGCATAGCCAGAAAAAAGATCTCAAGAAGTAAGTAATTGAATTTAAACAGCATGCCACATTTCTCTATTGTTCATCAGAGACGAGTGGTTTTCAAGCGTTTGGACTTTGAGTAAAAACAAAATGCAAACTGCTTGAAACGTTTTATTTTGTTTGTTTTACCAAGCTGTTATTTTGAAGGGGGAGTGGGTCACATAACCTGTTCGTGCAAGTCGCCTATTGCTTCAGCTGTTACTTAAAGTTTTCATTCTAAACCTGGCCAGGAGATGATGGGCTCCCGACCTGGCCTGTATTTGACTGCAAATAGAATCATTTTGCTTACTGATAGTGCTGTTTTATTCCTGTTTCTAAGGCAAATCGCATGGTATCCCTGTGGTACTGCTTGTCCTTGAGGGAGGTCCAAACACAATTCTCACAGTGCTGGAATCCGTAACAAGCAATCCAGCTGTGCCTGTCGTCATTGCTGAAGGCAGCGGTAGAGCTGCTGATATACTGGCACATGCGCATAACCTGGTTACAACAAATGACGAGTCTGTACTACAATTTTACTTCTGTTTATTGCTGTCAGATCACCCTGAATTTAGTGGTACTGATGCACGAGATCTCTATTTTTTGCGGTGCTCAATTACGTAGCCTGTGTACAGCCGCCCCTTCCTGGCAGAGGAGGCGGCTACCCATTACGTTTTTCGTATTGATGTAAGCTCGAAACATGAAAATACTAATGTGGAGAGGCAAACTTATCAAAATAAATAACTCGGTTGATTTCTTAGCACCGTAAACCACAAAAAAACGTCTAGCCTGCGCCCAAATGCGTTTCTATGTGTGAATCTTTTTTAACCGCCGATCAACAAACTAGAGTTTCAAAAACGCACATTCAACAGAAATTCATGGAACTTACTGATTTTTTTCTTCACGACTATTGTTCATCCTTTTGGTTGACCACGTAGGTAAGACTGAAAGTAAATACACAAAAAACCCGTTTTTTTAACGATTCATGCAACATTGATCTAGAAATGGTTGCACAAACCTACACAGTGTAAGATCGTTATGAGCAACAACTGTTGGGTGACAGGTAACGAACAAAATATCTAACTGTATACACAAATCTACACAGTTCTTTCTAAGAAGGTTTTCATTTTTCAGCACTGACATGGAGGACATGACTGAGGTTGTTGGACACCAGCAGCTTCTTATGAGAATTCAAAAAGCCTTTCCGGAATGCAACGAGGAAAAATGTATTTCTCTTTACCGCAATGTACTTAAATGTGTGGGAAACAAAAGATACGTAAGTTGAGAAAAGTATATTTGTCATTTTTCTGCAAGTTTAGCGTAGCGAGGAATGCAACTTAATCCCAGTTGTTATATCGCACACCTAGCAATGTCCTAGCGTCTTTCAGTCACAAAACGTGTTTAACTTAGGGACCGTTCATTATTTATGGGAGGGGGGGGGGGGGGGATGGGTGAGAAATTCACAAATTTTCCATTTTTTTTCATGTCCCCCCTTAGTGAATCTGGATTTTTTCAGGTCCCCCCTGTTCTGTTAGGGAAGAATTTCAATACCCCCCCACACACACACACACACACACACACACACACACACACACACACACACACACACACACACACACACACACACACACACACACACACACTATTAATCTGATTTCTATAAAATAAAAGTTGTATTGTATGTATCCATACCGTATTTTTGTGGGGGTGCGATGATGTAGTGGCTAGCGTGTTGGTTTTCAGATCTAAAGTCGGTGATAATTTGGGGGTGACTGTATTGCTGTCTTGATATTAAAAACTGTGCTCCTAATATCATCTTTAGTTTTAAGCATATACATGTAAATTTGGGATATGATGGGCCTGGGGTATGATGGGAATGAGGATTTGATGGGAATGGGGATATGGAGGAGACATAAACCTGAATAAACCGGACATAAAAGCAACAAAACCATAACATGTTGTAACAGGAAATGAAAAAAAGTTTAGAATAATTTTCAGTAATTTTATTAATTAATAATTATTACAACTTATGGCATTTTGACTCTTGTGTGGTTTTCTTTATCGAAGCAATTCAACCACTTGGTCCACTGTGCATTTGAAGAACTAGAGTTAAGGCTTTAATAGTTGTTTATTACTATCACAACCAAGACTCGGCTGGGCTATATAAAGATTTATTGCAATATACAAAACCACTGCTACTGAGCAACCCAGAAACCGGGAGTGGTGCACGTGGGTGGGTTGACTCACTTTCAAGGACAACAAAGGACGAACTGATAACTACAAGATACTACTTACAGTTCTTCAACTTAATGTCCACGTAGCAGATAAGGAAAATTCCTTTGGCTAGGGTTACAAATACTAATTAATACTTTTAACGTCAATCACTAAAACCCTCAGTTTAATACTGTTACAATCCAGTAATATGTTTAATGGTGGGTTAAAACTTTAAGTAATGTCGTGTACAATTATGGCAGAACCAAATAAAGAAATTAAAATTATAAATCATGCTCCATGACTGCACCAAAATACTGTGCAAGGCTGTGCTCTTAGAAGAATCATAGAGAGCCCAAAGGCTCCCAGCCATGAAATCTGGGGTGCCCCGCTCTTATTGGTACACTGTAGTTATGTTTTCGTTTTCTTATTTAAGACATCATCTGTTTAAAATTTCAAGACCCCCCTCCATAACAAAAAAATTTCCCCAGGACCCCCCCTTTTGCAGTGGCTAAAATTTCAGGTCCCCCCATTTTCTCACCCATCCCCCCCCCCTCCCATAAATAATGAACGGTCCCTTACGCGTCCTTTAAATATAATTTGCTTCAAAAATCTAATAAACCAACATTTTACCTAAGCAAAAAAAGAAAAAGAAGTTCATAAAGACTTCTGATATAACTTTCATAAAGTCTTTCCAAATTGTGTGAGCAATGGTCTTAGTAATGACGCATGTTTTTTGTCAGTTGTTAATGCTTCAGTGGTTGATTGACGACTGGAGGTGAGAATGGCCACAGGGAGCAGAGGAGCCAAATTTGACCTTTTACGCGTTCGATCTTCGATCATTTGTTTACGAGTCTGTTTTTCGCCCCAGCGGGACCCCGAGCGTAATCGGAGCTTTCCGTTGGGTAACCGCAGACTGCTGACTGTTGTGTTCGAGTGTTTACCCCAGCAGGACCCCAAGCGTAACCGGCACTTTCGGGCAACGACCGGAAAGCGTAAGCTTTCCGAGCGAGGCACGAAGTGCCGAGAAGAAAAAGAGACAAGGGAGGAAACATAGTACCACGTGATTCGTTGGATGTGGACCGCAACATACTGGTGACGGAAGTTGAAATTCCAAAAGTGACATGACGTCA
Organism: Cladopsammia gracilis; assembly: GCA_022457155.1. NCBI lineage: Eukaryota > Metazoa > Cnidaria > Anthozoa > Scleractinia > Dendrophylliidae > Cladopsammia > Cladopsammia gracilis. The sequence continues at coordinate 1,019,245 of JAJGOT010000245.1, forward strand.
ATAAAACGGAAGTTAAGCCAACCGTTACTAATTCAAAATTCAAAACAACATAGCAGCTGATCGGAGCGGAGGGAGATTTAAAATGAAACGCGTTGCGAATGAGGAAAATCTTCCTCAGCCGAAAAAAGTTAAGGTGAACGATCGCTGGAATAAATCCATCTTTATACAATGGTAAGAACTCTTTACATTCCTATTCACGGCGAGATTAAAATGCGTATTCTGCCAAGATTTCGTTTGTGGTATAAAAAAGGACAGGCTATCACGACTCCCACTCGTCGCAAAAGTGTTTTAAAAGCCTAAAGTATAAAGCTTTCCCAGTAAGGCTTCAGAGAGGATTCGCCTTTAGATCACAGTTAAGAATTTGTTCTCTTCGATGATAAAAACCTTTTGATCTCGGCGGATTATCTCTCAGATTGATAGGAGGATTTATGCTGTCCAGAGCCGTTAGAATTATTTTATTTCTTTATGCCGTTATTCGGTGCTAGCTCTATTGGCATACATTGTGGTTTCTTTGGCTCAATTTTGTTGCAAGATAAGTACTTATCGGCTAAAGTTTGTTGTCGCTTTGAGAGTGCCAGGATCGTTTAATTTCTCAGGCCGTGATTTAATGTCTAAAGTCTGCGGTGTGCAAGACTTGAGAGAAAATGTTTCCGGCATCACGGATATAGGCGTCTTAGATCCGACTCTCAAAAAGCCGTAGTCTATAATTTCACTGCAGTGAAATCATGAATTCTTGCAATAATTTTAAGCTCCTAAGTTAGTTCTGTAGTAGAGTAGTGTGTCTCGGTGGAGCTACAGGATACACCTCCGTTGCTTTGTAATAGCGTTTGATTTGGCATCCAACAGATAATCTGCAGCATGGTTAGTGCTGTTTTGTAAATCTCACGGATGCTAATATATTCTTTAGTCCTTTCCTTAAGCAAGGAATGAACACAATTTAATGTCTTTAAGCAAGACTCGAGTTTCGGTTCTATGGCGAACCTCGTCAGTTGCTACCATGTTAAGGTCTCGTTGAATGATATGAAATCATTCAGTTAAAATGAAATGTCTGTCGCCTTTTAAAGGCTTTTGGTTATGCGCATACCTCTCGTATGACGTATTTCCGTCACCAGTATGTTGCGGTCCACATCCTACGAAAGTCAACTTTGAACGCCATAAAGAGCGATCGCCGAATGGAGTGTTTAATGGATCTCTTCATCGAAATTGTTGAAAAGCTGTCCAGAGACTGTCCATATAAAACTACATGCCGAAAATCAGAACTTTTTATTGAATCAAAAGCGAGTAATCGGGGATAAAAAATACGCTCAAATATGTTTCCTCCCTTGTCTCTCTTCTTACTGCGTAACGATCTGGTGGCGCCCACAGTCAGCAGTCTGCGGTTACCCAACGGAAAGCTCCGATTACGCTCGGGGTCCCGCTGGAGCGAAAAACAGACTCGTAAACAACAGATCGAAGATCGAACGCGTAAAGGTCAAATTTGGCTCCTCTGCTCCCTGTGGAATGGCCAGGCCAGGCTTTTTTTATACCGGAACTTCGTGTTTAACCAAATCCACTAGATAGCAGACTGACCCAGACTAACATGCTCGTGAAGAAAAATGCACGTTCGTCAGTCAGTGACCTGCCAGTAGCTGTTGTATTTTCTGAATAGTTTTTACTTGTTTCCAGATAACAATATTTCGTTTGGACGAGGATGGTATTGACATCGACAGAGCGATTCTAAGAGCTCTTCTGAAAGGTTTGAAGCTGCTTTCGTGCTATTTTACATTTAATGAATTATGTCGAATTAAGGGGAAAGGTCTTTGTGACAGGTGTTTTGTGTAACAACCAAAAGGAGGGTGAGGATGTATGCACTTTGGCTTTTTTTGAACAACTTTGCATTCTAAATAATCTTCGTCGAATTTTGCAAGCACAATACTCGAATAATTAAATTATAAAACACGATTTCACATTTTAAAAGCATTGTTTATTGCAAAATGCCACAGTTATTGCACATTGCGACAAGTATTTTAATTAAAATGTGACAGTTGTTTTTTTTTTTTCACGGCGCTCATGTTGTATGATTCCATCCTTTGAGAATTTTTAAACACATTTTTTATGGAAATGATATCTATTGTTTCTGTCATCCAACATGGCCACCGTGTACACTACCTATTATAGAATGCGACAGTTACTTTAAAATTTCGACAGGTTTGGCGGCCAATTTATTATTCTTTTATGTGCATGTTAATTAGCCCTCTTGGCCTCATTTTCACTTGAAAATTCTTTTGTATTTTGCACATGGTGACGAGGCCAAGAGGGCTAATTTACATGGATATAAAAGAATAATAAAATGGCCGCCAGTTTGGAATAGGGTGTATACAGCTACTACAGCTATTACAAAAGCGAGGTTATTACAAAATGCGACAGCAGAAATGTGTCTTGTTGTTATTCACAGCACAACATGCGTCTGCAGCTGACCAACTGAGTTTGGCCCTGATATGGAACCGAGCCGATATCGCCAGAACTGAGATATTTACAGATGATCAGAAATGGGAGGTAAAACAACTTATAACTTCAATTGGCTACTGTAAAGAGATTCAAAATATGAAGTCCCGAGCGTCAGCCCTTCGTCAAAACCGGCAGCTTTGGGACCTTTTTGGGAAGGCCAATTTACTTTATCGACTAAGGGCCGGTTATTTAGACGAAGTCTAACTTAGACCGCGGTCTAAGACAATTGATGGACCTCCAGATCTGTTTATACTGTGTAGATAAATGTTTTTTTTTCTGGTCTGTGTTATATGTCTTCTGGACAATGTTTACAGGTAAAAAAAGATTGAATATTAGTGTTGGTTTAGACCGCGGTTTTGTTAAACACCGTCTAAACGTCGTTTTAAATAACGTACCCTTAGTTGACACCAAATTTTAATGATTGTTTTTGTTTGTTGTCAAAAACAGATGGACGCTTTAGAAGATGCGATGATGGATGCTCTGATCAACAATCGTGTTGAGTTTGTAAATCTTCTTTTAGAGCACGGCGTCAGTATGAGCAGATTTTTGACAACAAGTCGGCTGGAGCAGCTTTACATGGCGGTGAGTGTAACATAACTCCAAGGATTTGCGCCGTAAATCTAAATAAAAGCTATCACCATCCAGTTGAAGCCCAATAACAATTTAATGTAAAATCTCGTCATAGGCCACTTGTTTGGAGATAACGCATGCAGCTAAAGGAGAATTAAAAGGCGGTAGGTATAGGGGAAAATAGGCTCCGTTTGGGGAGCATATGTCTACTACACGCTTCTAAACTTTTTAATGAACAGTTAATTCAACCTTTCTTCTTTTGTAATTTTGAGGTCTGCCCGTTGAAGGCCAACTCTACTGGGTCTCCTGGTGGATAGCAATGATTTTCTTAACCCACGCGTCTGTCACGCGCAGCATTTATTATCATCTTGTGTGAGCTTCCCCGGCCAATTTTTCATCAATTTCACATATTAAAAGAACAAAATATATTAAAGGTTCAGAGGTGCCTGATTCAGGTCTCGTGTCATTGACCTTTGTTGAATTTGATATGCGATATATTTCCGGTTGTTTGGTGATAAATGGATTGCATCATTGTTCAATACAGCTGTAAATTTTCTATTGGCGGTTCCATTGTTAACAACTTCATGTTGACAAACTGTGACACCGTAGATGGCATAGTGTCTACGCGCACATGCGCAGTCCACACAAAAGCATATAGAACATTTGGTGTTCACCAAAATTAACTCGGACTTAATAAGGTTAAGCTTTACATTACTTTCATCATTTTTCTTTAACAGCCATGGTTGTATAAATACCTGGCTGCTACCCTGGATGCTGAAATGAGTTGGAACTTAATAGATGTGTTGACTTCTTATCAGTTGCATTTCTTAATGGTTACTGGACATCATGACCAATATCCCGATATTAATCGTACAATCGTTTATGTGATGGGTAACTTTTGAAGTAAATATCATAAATTGTTGTAAATTTATTGTAAATGGTTGGAGATAAATTTTTTAGGCGATGGGTTAGTTTTAATCCTATTAAATAGTTTGGTAGCGTAACGAGGGCATGGAACATGCAACATGTCCGCAACAATTTTGCTAACATTTTATATATCGTCGTAATTAGTCTGTTATCTGTTCAGTTATAATTGTTGTTGTCTGTTCATTTATTGTTTTTATCTGTTCAGTTATAATTGGTGTTATCTGTTCATTTATTTTTTTGTTCAATTACCATTGAATTCAATTTATGGTTAAATTTTGCCTAGAATAATTAAGAGACAATAAAGGATTACACTACCTTTCTGATGCGATGTTTCTATTTTAGAGGATGCAATCTTCATCAAGTGCTGTATTACGACAAATCATTGGCAAAGACAAAGTAAGAAAATCCTTATGATCGTCCCTTCAACTTCAATTCTGACAACTCTTGGAGTCAAAGTTGCTTCAGTAATTTTATGTGATGGAATTATTAGTGTATTAATTAGCATATTTTTTACTGACAAAGTTAATATCATAGTTGCCTTATTGTTAACTGTAATTTGCATGAATAGCTCGTCACACATGCAAGGCCGACTGATCTACCTTGCTGTGTTTTGGTCACTACTGTACTAAATAATTGACAAAGAACCTTGGCACAAACAAGAAATTGGTTTTAGAATAACAAGAAGAAAATATCAAGTGATTTCTTGAAGGAAGCAAAAACCATGGTCAGTTTTAGATGATTTTTCCAAGACACATGGCAACAACTTGAAATGCATTTGCTAATTTTTTCAAGTTGAAATCCATTTCCATCCTAGCCATTCGCAGACACAAGTTTCTTTGCTTTAGTAATAGTAATTTTAAACAATTATTTGTAGGTTTCCATTGTTACAAATATGTTTTCAAAGTGATACTAAAAATATGTGACATTCCCCCTTTCCCCCATTCCCCCTATTTTGTTTCTTGCAGATAGAGTCCGGTTTTACCCTCACCGGTGTTAACAGTGTCATAAGAAGACTGTTAGGTGGTACCTATAAAGGACATGGAAAAGATTATAACACCATCAGAAGGGTACATAATTTGTTTCTTTGTACTTCCTCCCTTTTCGCGAGGTTTCGACTGACCATCTGTGCAGGAAATGGTCACCCTGACGTCGAATGGCTGGCGCCACCGTAGAAATATTCCTTCGTTTCAGGTGTGGGTACTTCAAAGAAACATTCCTCTTTGAGGTTGTGTCAAACCCTCCGACATTTAAAACTTTCATTGTTTCAAAAACTGCCATTAATTTCAAATTCTGTGTTGGTGTAGCCTTTGTCTATTTTCGTTCAACATGTTAAATGGCCTATTTCAACATTCAACAAGGCATGACATACTTTTCAATATTTGTTGAACAGCCGTTACTTACTTACTTACTTACTTACTTAGTTTTACTTACTTACTTACTTACTTACTTACTTACTTACTTACTTACTTACTTACTTACTTACTTACTTACTTACTTACTTACTTACTTACTTACTTACTTACTTACTTACTTACTTACTTACTTACTTACTTACTTACTTACTTACTTACTTACTTACTTACTTACTTACTCTTACTTACTTACTTACTTACTTACTTACTTACTTACTTACTCTTACTTAGGCCCAGTTCAAACGTCGAACTTCACATGTGCCGAACCTAATGCAAATTAGCAAGAACAATAGATTTTGCTCATTTGCATTAGGTTCGGCACATGTGAAGTTCGACGTTTGAACTGGGCCTAACTTACTCTTACTTACTTACTTACTTACTCTTACTTACTTACTCTTACTTACTTACTCTTACTTACTTACTCTTACTTACTTACTCTTACTTACTTACTCTTACTTACTTACTCTTACTTACTTACTTACTTACTTACTTACTTACTTACTTACTTACTTACTTACTTACTTACTTACTTACTCTTACTTACTTACTTACTTACTTACTTACTTACTCTTACTTACCTTTACTTACTTACTCTTACTCTTACTTACTTACTCTTACTTACTTACTCTTACTTACTTACTCTTACTTACTTACTTACTTACTTACTTACCTACTTACTTACTTACTTACTTACTTACTTACTTACTTACTTACTTACTTACTTACTTACTTACTTACTCTTACTTACTTACTCTTACTTACTTACTCTTACTTTCTTACTCTTACTTACTTACTAACTTACTTACTTACTTACTTACTTACTTACTCTTACTTACTTACTCTTACTTACTTACTCTTAATTTCTTACTCTTACTTACTTACTTACTTACTTACTTACTTACTTACTTACTTAATTTTACTTACTTACTCTTACTTACTTACTTACTTACTTACTTACTTAATTTTACTTACTTACTCTTACTTACTTACTTACTTGCTTACTTACTTGCTTACTTACTTACTTACTTACTTACTTACTTACTCTTACTTACTTACTTACTTACTTACTTACTTACTCTTACTTACCTTTACTTACTTACTCTTACTCTTACTTACTTACTCTTACTTACTTACTCTTACTTACTTACTCTTACTTACTTACTTACTTACTTACTTACCTACTTACTTACTTACTTACTTACTTACTTACTTACTTACTTACTTACTTACTTACTTACTTACTCTTACTTACTTACTCTTACTTACTTACTCTTACTTTCTTACTCTTACTTACTTACTAACTTACTTACTTACTTACTTACTTACTTACTCTTACTTACTTACTCTTACTTACTTACTCTTAATTTCTTACTCTTACTTACTTACTTACTTACTTACTTACTTACTTACTTACTTAATTTTACTTACTTACTCTTACTTACTTACTTACTTACTTACTTACTTAATTTTACTTACTTACTCTTACTTACTTACTTACTTGCTTACTTACTTGCTTACTTACTTACTTACTTACTTACTCTTACTTACTTACTTACTTACTTACTTAATCTTACTTACTTAATCTTACTTACTTACTTACTCTTACTTACTTACTAATTACTCTTACTTACTTACTTACTCTTACTTACTCACTCTTACTTACTTACTTACTTACTTACTTACTCTTACTTACTTACTCTTACTTACTTACTCTTACTTACTTACTCTTAGGCCTGGGGCAAACGTCGAATCTTAGTCGAACTTAATTCGTCGAACCTATGAATTTTGAAATAGGTGCATGAATGGTACGACGTCTGCCGCAATTAAGTTCGACTCAAATTAATTGGTTCGAGTCCAGCATAAGTTCGACTTGCCAAGTCGGATAATGCGACAGTGGTTCGGCGTCTCAGCAAACGCCGTTCTAAGCACGCGCTGAACTCAATTTATAAATCATGCAAATTACAAAATAATTGTTTCAAATGTGATGGACTGCGCAAACGTCACAAAAGGACCGACTCCTCCATCTGCCAAACGATATCCCCCCCCCCCCCCCCCGACTAGCGTGCGCTGTACAAAGACAATTTCACGACCCCGGGAATGGCGAGCTATCGAAAGTCATTGCTGACATCGCACAGCGCGATGGAAATGTGTTTTGATATAAATGCTTGAGATGCGAATTCCCTATTTGCAATAAATGTTCAGTGTTTAAAGAAAAGGAGGGCGTTGAGAGATGGACAGCCGGTAAAAACGTTGCTCAGCCGTGTATGTAATGCGAGTCTTCTCTTTCTATTTTTCGCAATTAAATACCAAAGAAAGGTTCGACGAGCACTGTATTTCGGCATTTCGCAAGCAAGTCCTAGCAGTAACTAGCCGCGCATTGAGCGAATAGCACGGGGACACGTGCTTATTTCCGTGTTTTAATGAAGTGCAACTTGAGAAATAGGATTGACGCAGGTTCGATACCACGCTGGAATCAAGTCGACTCTTTGTCCAACTTATTTTTAATAAATTCGACGCGACTAAGATTCGACGTTTGCCCCAGGCCTTACTTACTCTTACTTACTCTTACTTACTTACTCTTACTTACTTTCTTACTCTTACTTACTTACTCTTACTTACTTACTCTTACTTACTTACTCTTACTTACTCTTACTTACTTACTCTTACTTACTTACTCTTACTTACTTACTCTTACTTACTTACTCTTACTTACTTACTTACTCTTACTTACTTACTCTTACTTACTTACTTACTCTTACTTACTTACTCTTACTTACTTACTCTTACTTACTCTTACTTACTTACTTACTTACTCTTACTTACTTACTCTTACTTACTTACTCTTACTTACTTACTCTTACTTACTCTTACTTACTCTTACTTACTCTTACTTACTTACTCTTACTTACTTACTCTTACTTACTCTTACTTACTCTTACTTACTCTTACTTACTCTTACTTACTTACTCTTACTTACTTACTCTTACTTACTTACTCTTACTTACTCTTACTTACTTACTCTTACTTACTTACTCTTACTTACTTACTTACTTACTTACTTACTCTTACTTACTTACTCTTACTTACTTACTCTTACTTACTTACTTACTTACTTACTCTACTTACTTACTTACTTACTCTTACTTACTTACTTACTTACTTACTCTTACTTACTTACTTACTTACTTACTTACTTACTTGCTTACTTACTTACTTACTCTTACTTACTTACTCTTATTTACTTGCTTACTTACTTACTCTTACTTACTTACTCTTACTTACTTACTCTTACTTACTTACTCTTACTTACTAACTCTTACTTACTTACTCTTACTTACTTACTCTTACTTAGTTACTTACTTACTCTTAATTACTTACTCTTTCTTACTTACTTACTCTTACTTACTTACTCTTACTTACTTACTCTTACCTACTGCTAAAAATATTCATAATTACAATCCATAAAATATCGTTAAAGTGTTACTAAAAAAATTTCAATGATTACTATCCATAAAATATCGTAAAAGAGTTACTCTTACTTACTTACTTACTTACTTACTTACTCTTACTTACTTACTTACTTACTTACTTACTTACTTACTTACTCTTACTTACTTTCTTACTCTTACTTACTTACTCTTACTTACTTACTCTTACTTACTTACTTACTTACTTACTTACTCTTACTTACTTACTCTTACTTACTTACTCTTACTTACTTACTTACTTACTTACTCTTACTTACTTACTTACTTACTTACTTACTTACTCTTACTTACTTACTTACTTACTTACTTACTTACTTACTTACTTACTCTTACTTACTTACTCTTACTTACTTACTCTTACTTACTTACTCTTAATTATTTACTTACTTACTTACTTACTCTTACTTACTTACCCTTACTTACTTACTCTTACTTACTTACTTACTCTTACTTACTTACTTACTTACTTACTTACTCTTACTTACTTACTCTTACTTACTTACTTACTTAATTGCGTTAAGTGAGACAAATTTGGTGTCTTGCTTCGTCTCGTTCAATGTACTCCGTAAAAATCACTTCATTGCCAGAATCAGGCCGGATTCTCGTATATTAGTGTCTTTTAAAACCTCTTTAAACGCTCACAAGACGATTCACCCTTCATCATTTCCTCTCACACCGCTATAAACAAATACCCCTTACACAAACAACCTTTTAATCAATTTATTAGCCTACGCACATCCCCGTTCACTTCTCCTACACCATCTATTAATTTATCTACTCTCAAATCTTCAAAATCGTGGAGATGGGGGCTCCCATATCAAATTTAGAAATAGTAGCTCTTAGGGAAAAAGACTTCTTTTCAGCCATGCCCATCTAACGAGATTCTCAAACAGCACCCCTGTCATTTCTATATGGGAGTCCCCCCCCCCCCCCCCCGGAGTGTCAATAAGTGACCACGGAATTACGGAACACGTTCATTTTATAAATTGCGCTGGCTTTTGGCAAAAAGCCAGCCCGAGTAAAAATTGAAGAGTATAACAGATTTCAAATGACCAAAACATTTCAGCGTGACATAAATAAGCATTGTGTGAAACGAGACTGTCTAGACTGTCTAATGTAAAAGACCAATTTCGATATATTAAAATTCATACTTGGCTCCGAGGCTTGGGGGAATAAAACAAAAGAAATGAATAATTCAACGCTGAACCTCAATGTGATCTCTTTTGTTTTATTCCCCCAAGCCTCGGAGCCAAGTATGAATTTTAATATATCGAAAGTGATCTTTTACATTAGACAGTCTAGACAGTCTCGTTTCACACAATGCTTATTTATGTCACGCTGAAATGTTTTGGTCATTTGAAATCTGTTATACTCTTCAATTTTTACTCTGGGGAATTAATTAATTAATTAATTAATTAAAAAAGTTTGAATGTTTCTACTCAGAGTCACGCCACTTATTCAATTACAGCAATCATCTTTTAACACGTAATACACTGGGGAATTTAAAAAAAGTTTACAGATGATGGAACGAGTAAAAATTTGCATATTTGTCCCCGTATACAATATGCCGTTCAACGCTTCGCGTATTCACGAGATAAAAATACATTTTTTCTTTCGAAGGCTTTCGATGTTGCTAACATGAAGATGTTTGTGGATGGGCACCACGACCAAATATCGCACGCATATCACGTGACCAATCCTTACAAAGAGTTGTTGTTGTGGTCCGTGCTCTGCAACATGCAGAAGATGGCACTCTTCATGTGGGAACGAGGTGACGAAAACTTGGCGCGGGCGCTTGTGGTGGGAAAACTGTACAACGTTATGGCGAGGCTGACTGAGTGCGATGACGCCAAGGCAGACGTCACTGATGGGCTTTATGCGCATGTCGAGTGAGTTTTGTCAACATTACACACAACAACACCTAGTTCCAAAAGTGTCCGATATATTGTCAGTTGGCTGTATATATTGATGTTTTCGGTCTGATAACCTTTTATTTCTGTGTAGAGAGTTCAAGCGACTGTCCTTGGGTTTGTTAGATCAATGCTTTCGAACGAACGAAGAGATCGCCCAACAACTTCTGACCTACAACTTGGAGAACTGGGGCGGGCAGACTTGTCTGTCGCTCGCAGTCGCCATTGAACACGAGGAATTCCTTGCTCATGTCAGTTGCCAGACTCTTCTCACTGACATATGGACAGGAGCTATGAAAACTGCACAACGGTCTTCCATTAAGGTATGTGCAAACTTGGATGCATTGACTTTAGTATGATATCATCGAGATTCGAGGGAAACAAAATTCACTGTTTCCCGAGGGATCAGTCATTAAGTGATTTGTTATATATAATTTGAAAAACGCGCTGAGCACTCGATCCATCATAATCATGCCACCTTTTGTGACGGTCTGATCACTGTCTGATCACGTGCGCTAGCGGGCAACAGTGCAATGTTACCCTCTGACGTCAAAATTGTTGCCCGCTTTCGCAAATGTTGCCCGCTTTGCACAATTGGCGGGAAACAGTTTGTTTGTTAGATGTCATGTGACGATGAATCAACCAATCAACACGCGCGTTGTATTGACAAAAACTCCAGCTATATAACAAGAACATTTATTTAATTCCGATAACGCGGGAAACGGTTACCCAATAGTCGATGCGCTGAATTGAAATTTGAAAATTCAGGTTTTCGGTAGAGGAAAATAAATCGAAGAACCCAGAGAAATAAAGGTAGATATCCAATAACAAATTGCAGTGTCGGATCTACATTCCGTCGTAAGAGGGGGGGGGGGGGGGACGGAGTAAATAAGGGAGGAGGGGGAGCAGAGTGAAATGTTACAGTTTGAAATTTATTCTCGGCCTTTAGGGCCTTTTTTTGGCGAGATGGCAGGGGGACTCATCCCTTGGATTCGCCACTGAATTCAACGCCAAACTGGCATGGCACCCATGAAATTCTGGGTACTTTGGTTGCATAATAATAGTAATATAACTTAAAGACATTCGGAAATCCCCGTAAGGTAGCTCATGTAAATTACATTATTTAGAAAGATCAAGCATCACTAGCGCGTTTTTATGCCTAACGGCGAACACTTGCTTATTTTTAGCCATTTTTTTTGTGGATAGACAAGCATTGCGAATACCACAATCGGAACATCGGCTTGCCGTCTGCCATTTTTTGTCCTATGTGACTCGTTGACCAGGGCGGTTGCGAACTGCAAGCACCAATATGCCAACGATCAAATAACGTGACCATCACTGCCGTAATTCGCTGGAACAAAATACGTGATGCTTTAAATCTGTTTAAAGAAAACCCTCGAGCACATAAACCGTCAAAAGCTTTTGAGTACCCTTTAAAGTGGGCTAATTATGTAGATCATTTTTCAGTTAGTTTCTCAAGGTATACCTTTTAGGGGCCAAAGCTCGCATACCATGTAACCTCTGGCTTCCTTTTCTCATCATTAGACCATGTTAGGAATTCTATTTCCTCCATCGATATTTTTGCTGGAATTTAAAACAAAGCGAGAATTGTTATCCATGCCGGTGACTTTTGAAGAGCACGAGCAAGACTTCGCCGGGGAGGAAGAGGAGGAGACTGAAAACGAGCAAGAAATCCACGCCTTCAGATACAGCCGGGCTATGACTGAAGACAACAGAGGAATGGAATTGAGGTTTGCATATGCCTATGTAATAAGTATAAGTCAGAAGACTTATTTATATTAACGGCATATGAGTTGTGTTTTCAATACCCAGATCGCCATTATTTCTGCGTGACTTCTTAACTAACTTTGGCTTATTTGTGCCAAATGGGCATTTTTCGTTATGTACCGCACAATAGACCTTATTCACGATAGCCGCCATGTTGGTGGCCACATTATGATGCAAATTAGCCATGTGCTCTGTCAGGGGGCAATCTATATCTGACTTGCATCAGTTTTGTTAACTACGCAGGCTGTTTACTTGTTACTAAAGCGACGAAAATAACTTAAGTTTAAGTATATTAACTACTGTAACACTGTAAAAATGTATTAGCTCCGAAAAGATATCAGCATAATAAACAACTGGTTTGAAATCTCCCGAGTTTGAGTTGTTTGCCCCCTCAGAAATCACGTGGTAAATTTGCGTAATAATATAAAAACCAACGTGGCGGCTATCGTGAATAAGGCCTATTCAGGTAGCCGGAATAAAACGTTTTTACTATAATAAATGGTTCTGTTAAATGAGTCTAGTTAGTGCTATGACACTCACCTTTTGTAAAAAATGTGAGCAAAATTGGTTATTTAAGTATGATCACCGTACCTCCTGGCCTGTTTTAATATGTGGAGGACTTTCATATCGTTGTTATAGTTTTTTGCCTGACAAACTATTTAGATATCCTTGCAAAAAACTATTATACCTGTAAATTGAAGCGCAATTAATAGATTCTCCCTGACTTATATTTTGAAGAACACTTTCGGAGCCTAAATTCAGACCGCTGTCTACATCACGTGACTTAAACAGGATCCTAACTCACCAGGAGTCGACACAGGAGACTCGTGTACTGCATCTGCTATGGAGCAAGAAAATTTTGGAGTTCTACAAAGCACCTGTGACTAAATTTTGGTCTAACGTGGTGAGCAGTAAAATGCAACATTGATTGTGATAAATGGCAAGAAACGGTACACTAAAATTCCGCTGCTCGTACACTGGATCCTTGAAGATCTGCTTCAGCCAAAAAAATAAAATTTAATGGAAAGCTGAAAACAGCACGTATATTTTGTTTTGTACAATATTTCAGCTGGCCAGATAAGCCTTCTTCAGGTACAAGATGTTACTAAATTAGCAATACTGGTTCAATGGTGAACAATAGTGTACCTGAAGAAGGCTGGTCTGGCCAGGTGAAATATCGTACTGACGTAACAAAATATACGCTGTTTTCAGCTTTGCTTGAAAGTTGAACTTTTATCATCATTGTGCTAATGCGTGTAGAATAAAACAGTTTTCAGCTGAGTGTCGTAAAACCAATGCCAAAGAGTTGCCATCTAACCAATCATAACAAACCGTCTGGCTATCCAAGGAACCGATCAGAACTCGAACTAAACACGTATAGCGTCAAAGGGTGATTGTTTGAAAAAGTGGCACCAAGCAAAAAGCGCAGGAATTTAAACTAAATCTGAGGCGGATAACTTTTGAAGCTCAATTATTGAAAAGAAATCATTAATGTCCATGTTACAAACTCGAGTAAACTTTACGAGATCGCGTGGAAAAAGCCAGGACCTCGATCATTTGAGTGTCCATTTAATTAGGATTCAGGATTAATTAGGTTCAGGATTAATTTATGTTAATATATTTACCTGCAGTTTGCGTACGTGATGTTCCTGGCCCTATTCAGCTACGTAATTCTTATTCGTCAAGATAAAAGTCCTTCCTTCAGTGAAATTGTGCTCATTATCTTCGTCTGCACTCTCTGTACTGAGGAAATAAGACAGGTATCAACAACCACTTACTTTAAGGGGGATATAACCCCCAAAAACGTTTTTTGCTTAAAAACATCTTACTATTTTTCTGAACAAAATGATTTTGCTTAAAACTCCAATTTTTTATGGCCCGCCAAAGTTCGGCTTTTCAAAATTCCCGCCGCGCTTAAGAAGGCTGGGACCGAGTGATGTTACGGAAGTATGTTCCCCGTGGCATCGTCTGGTGTTAACTCAGTCAAACCTTTGTTATGAGTTTGTTGTGGTAACGAGTATAATTTCGTGGCAAATTACGAGCTTGAGTTGGAAGACTTATCACTTTAATTCTTATGAGAATAGTCGATCTTTGTTTAGAAATATCGTGCGATTTCAAACATTATCTTGGCTTCGAAGTTAAAGAAATTGTCGAGCTTAGGCACACTATAAAATCTCGATGGTTGTGACACTTGGAAAAAATTCGTGCTATCTCGCCGAGTCAACTCTCATGGGAATATCTCCACAAAAATTATCACTGAAACCTCTCCAGAGTATTCGATCTTTGTTCCGAAATGCCAAGCGATTCTAAATGATGTTTTTGTTTTGTAATGGACGAATTCTCCGAGCTTGGGCATGATAGAATCTCGAACACGGGCACGGTTTTCAAAATACTAGATACCCGGCTAGGCAACACAAGTCGTTGGCACTTTCGCAGAGCTATTTTCGCAGCAAAAAGTCACTGGAAATTCTTGAGATGATAAAAATCCATCTCCTTCCGTGACGTCACTCGACCCAGACCTCGTACTCGATAATGGAATAAATAATTGCAATTTTTCATAACTTTGGCGGGCCAAAAAAATTCGAGGTTTTGAGGAAAATCGAAAAATTTTGCGGCATTTTGTTCAGAAAAATAGTAAGATTTTTTTAAGCATAAAAAGTTTTTTGGGGTTATATCCACTTAGCCTGTGAACAGGCTTCGTTTTGGGGAATTGGGTTAGGTTAAAATCGGCGAGCGAAGCGAGGATTGGGGAAGAGGGAAGGGGCACCGCCCCTTCTCTCTTCGCCAGTCCGCGATTTTAACCTAACCCAATTCCCCAAAAAGAAGCCTGTTCACAGGCTAATATCCACTTTAAGGAGTCACCTTCTTTAGAGTGTCCTTATTACTATAACATTAGAGTGCAGGTTTTGTAATCCACTTCCATTTTTTTCAATTAATTTTTTTCATAAACAACCAATCTCCAATAGACGCATTTCAATTTGTTACAATTCCAAACTCAAATGCCATTTCAAATTGGACAAAGCCATGTCCTTTACTTTGCCTCAAACGACAGCTTAAACTATAGACTCGCAAGTGATGAATCTGTGCGTCTTAACATGGAAAATTCATGAACGCGTCGCGTTAACAGAAATGATGTTAGAACATGAAGTAATAACAGTACAACAAGTTTTGTTTTGAAACATCAATCTTACAAGATTCCTTGGGAAAGCCAAAAATATCTGTTTTCCTTAATCTTATATAGGACCGGTCATAATGTGAGTATTCTTGTCTTCTAACAGTAATTATACAATATATATATATATATTATATAAATTATACACACACACACACACACACACACACACACACACACACACACACACATATATACTGAATTCTACGCGCCTTTTGATTGGTCATTACCTATGATCTGTTAAAGTCCAGACAAATCCTCGAACAGTCATGCGTTCAGTCAGGAGCCGGTTGAATAGGCTCCTGCTACAGTCGATTGCTATGAGGTCAGTTTTCCTTCCCTGTTATTGTATAAAACGAATAGATTCCATTTTGTCGTTTGTCCGTGCAGTTATAGATCACAGAAGACGTTAAAATCTGGCAAGAACACCAGTGACCAACTCGCCTGTTGCTCGTTGGCTACTGTTTTGTTCTTACCACATTTACACGTTATCTGTAATCTATAACTAAACAGACGCACGGCAAAATGGAATCTATTTGTTAACTATAATTTTTTTGGCAGATACTTCACTCTGAGCCTCCAACGCTAAGAAACAAATTCAAAGAATGGGCTTCCAGTAAGTGGAACATTCTCGATGGCTTCGCGGTGGTGTTCTTTTTCGTTGGTGTTGGACTCAGGGTTCACCCAGTCACACGTAGTGCAGGTCACGTGGTACACTGCCTCGATGTGATGCTGTGGATTATTCGCCTGTTGGACATTTTTTCTGTCAGTAAACACATGGGACCTTATGTGGAGATGATCGGAAGGATGGTAATGGAAACTTTTATAATTTTATGTTTTGTTTTGTTTTGTTTTGCTTAATTTTTTGTTAAAATTAAATTTTAACAAAATAGCAACTTGCTGGATTTTTAGGGCAACTTTTTGACAAAAAAAAGAGCAACTTTCGTAATAAAAAAGCAACTTTCTGGAATTTGTGGAAAGCCCTTAAGTGGGTGGTTGGACCTCATGCTACTTATGACGTCATCTCTCCTTTTCATAGAAACTGATCCCCTCAACCTACGCCAAAATGTTTCTGAGGGATAAAATGTTTCTGAAGACGGCATGCGCAGACAATAAATGCTCTTGAAAAAAAATAGGTAAAAAATTAAGGGCGGTGGCATCCACCTTCCCGCCTCCCTCTCCCTCCATGTTCGAACGAGGGTTAATCCTATTCCAGAGCTCGATGTCACTGAGCGAATTAGTGCATATATGGACATGTACATTTCGCAATAAGGCGTCATTGTCGTATTTAAAATTACCGCTGAATTCAAACACCGATGACACATTGATACAGGGTTAGATCCGACCTGATGTAAAATATTCACAAATACCGGCAGAAGGTGCGTGAAATTTGAAAATTAAACAATAGACAGAGCTCTGAACAGGTCACCCTCTCGCCTGAATTTTAAATTATCACTTCAGATTGAGGCTAACCCTGTAAAAATGCGTCTTCAGTGCTTTCATTCAGCGACCATAGCGAATTCGAAACTGGACTATTGTTCAGCAAACAGGACAAATCACATTCTTAAAAGATGTATAAATATATAAATATAAATAAATATATATAATGTATGGATGTCACCAATTTGATCACTAATTTCTTGCAATGGAAATACTGTCTTTTTACTGTCTCTCATCATCCAGTTGAATAACTAAATGAGTAGCAGCAAGTTTTTGAACGCATGAACAAGATGACTGGACACAAAATGTAGCATGCCATCCTTCGGGGGATGAATTTTCGTACTTTCGCAAAGATGTTTCGTGTCAAGAAATGCGAAGCTACATAAGTACTGGTGGAATGAAGACGAACACCCGTTGGTAAACATTTGAATTTGAACTCACATGAGGTCATCGCCATGTGTTAATTGGTAGTAAATTGGCATTCGCACTGATTTTTCTACCTTCTTGCTGCTACACCGTGCTGACGAGACCCAAACAGGTCGAAACAGCTGTCCACGGTTGCATTTTGGCTTTCAGTTTGGGCTCTATCATGTCGTTATCGCGTTAAATGTTCTACGTAGTATCAGTCTTGGTTACGTTTTTTTGTATTACTATTTTTGGCTGATTACATCTTCTCTAGATCCTACGTACACCAGCAGCATTTTCGTTCGCGGTCCTTTGCTTCCTATTCACCAGTAGTTGTTGTAAACAGCGAGGCTTTGCTTACAAACTACCCATTTAGATTTAATATACACGTTAATTGCTTTGCTTCCTTCAGACTGTAGACATGCTGTACTTCCTTCTCATTATGTTGGTGTTCCTCTTGGCTTATGGAGTCGCTCAGCAAGCTATCCTGTACCCACAACAAGATCCGTCTTGGTCTGTTTTGTCTGGGGTGTTCTTCAGGCCTTACTTTCAAGTTTACGGGGAGCTTTTTATGGATGACGCACCTGATACACGTAAGAATTCACTTATCATGCTTATTGAACTGTGTGTTTCATCCAGTCAGTCAAAGATCACACGTACCATTGAATTTCTTCCACAGAATACAGCGTTGAAGCCACTCATTGCATGACAGTGAATGTTTGAATTTGGCACTGTCAGGGAAAGGTGTCAGTAAAACGCGCGGTCGGGGCTGGGGCCGGGGTCGGGGTGGGATTAGGTCTAGGATTAGGTATGGGATTAAATATAATCCCTTTACCTAATCCTAACACTATGCCTAATCCCATACCTAATCGTAGACCTAATCCCACCCCGACCCCGCGTTTTACTGACACCCGACAGGGAAGCTATCCAGATACTTCGAAAAAACAATTGTTTTTGTTTTGCGTTAAAGGCCCACCTTCACCCAAAATGCTGTGCGCGCCGTGATCACTTTCTGTGCTGAATTTCGTGTAACACGGAATTCACGCTTGAATGCGTGCAACCAATCAGATCACGCGTATGAGCAATGGAGCATTTCGAAACAAAAACAAACGACCGCAACGTCTTTTGGGTGAAGGTGGGCCTTTAAGTACTACGCTTTGTGATTGGCTAAAAATACTCGCGCAACTATCTCAACCAATCAGAACCAAAACCAGTTATAACTTGCTCCAAGGCGTTTTCCCGCGCTTAACGCCGGTTACATGGATTTACTTCGAGTTCTGATTGGTGTATTGGATTGTGCGTTTCTGTTATGATTGGACTAAATAATTACTTAGGTTTTGGTTTACGATACTCAGTTGGAAACCATTCTAGATCTATGACTGATATTGTGCTATTACAATCTCATTTCAGTGAGCAATGACACAACACTTTTTGGTGCCTCAAGAAAGAACGAGTATGGTGACGCAATAGTGGCATCTCTCATGGCTTTTTATCTACTAGTCGCAAATATTCTGCTGTTGAATCTTCTCATCGCTATCTTCAAGTGAGTAAAAAGAAGCCGTTTATGTACATGTCCATTTTTCGAAATTGTCTGCGACCAGTAAATCCAAACGTATTTCAATTGTGACAACGAAACTTGTGGAGTGTGTATAACACAAAAGTAGTGGCATAACGTGACAACTTTGTCATAATTTCCAGAAGCCCGCCATATTGGAGCCGGCTGCGATCTTGGTTCTGCCATCATAATGTCGTGATTCATGACGTCCTAATACACCTAAATTGACTCAAGAAACTTCAATATTCTTTTAAAGAGATGATTCAACATTTAATATTTTGTTCTTAATTTTCCCCTTAGCAACACGTACAGAAGCGTGCAGGATAATGCAAATCAGATTTGGAAGTTTCAGCGGTACTATCTGGTCATGGAGTATGCGCAAAGGCCAGTCTTGGTGCCACCTTTCATTATCTTGAATCACGTGATTCATCTGATAAAAGGAGTGTATCGCTGGCTCAGAAATTGTCGAAGGAAGGGAGATAAAGGAGACTGCCCCCACTGCTACGGTCTAAGTACGTATGTTGTTTGTTTCTCAAAGCAGAAAACATCCACTTGACAAGGCTTAAGGCTCACCATGACCGCGACCTCATTAGTAACTGGTGAATACAAAACAGAAAACATCCTCTTGACAAGGATTAAGGCTCACCATGACCGCGACCTCATCTGTAACTGGTGAATACAAAACAGAAAACATCCTCTTGACAAGGCTTAAGGCTCACCATGACCGCGACCTCATTTGTAACTGGCCGGTGACTACAAAACAGAAAACATCCACTTGACAAGGCTTAAGGCTCACCATGACTGCGATCTCATTAGTAACTGGTGAATACAAAACAGAAAACATCCTCTTGACAAGGATAAAGGCTCACCATGACCGCGACCTCATCTGTAACTGGTGAATACAAACAGAAAACATCCTCTTGACAAGGCTTAAGGCTCACCATGACCGCGACCTCATTTGTAACTGGTGAATACAAAACAGAAAACATCCTCTTGACAAGGCTTAAGGCTCACCATGACCGCGACCTCATTTGTAACTGTGAATACAAAACAGAAAACATCCTCTTGACTAGGCTTAAGGCTCACCATGACCGCGACCTCATTTGTAACAGGTAAATACAAAACAGAAAACATCCTCTTGACTAGGCTTAAGGCTCACCATGACCGCGATCTCATTTCTAATTGGTGAATACAAAACAGAAAACATACACTTGACAAGGCTTAAGGCTCATCATGACCGCGACCTCATTTGTAACTGGTGAATACAAAACAGAAAACATACACTTGACAAGGCTTAAGGCTCACCATGACCGCGACCTCATTTGTAACTGTGAATAGGCAAAGCATTGAACGAACAGGCCTTATGTATGATGACGTCACCAGATCAAAATTCACCACCAAGCCTCGTTTGTACTACATTCCTTGCAAACCTTTGACAAGTTCACGTTGTTTTTGAGTGGGTGTTCTTTTCAACTCTGCTCCTTTGAGAATACATTGATGAGATTGTCACAGATTTACTTTTCGAACGCGAGACTTGGGGTGAATTTAGCTTGTGAAACGGAAACATGCATAAGGGCTATTATAGCATAATATGCAAATGTTCACTCGGTCGATTGGCTGTAAAGATTGAGCCCGCGATATGTAATGGTCACCTACCTTACCCATGGAGTGGAGTGAAACGTCGAGGAAAAGGGAGGGTCCGAATGTTGTTTCGTATTAACGAGTTGGTTCATAAGAGCCTGTCAACATTTCATACCTTGAACTAAACGGTTTGGCAAGTACAAGACAATAAAGTGTTTCTATGGATGGCTGATTGCAGTATATTCTTCCTCCATGAACCAATAATTAAGTTAATGAATTTTCAAGTGTTCAGGTGCATCTAATAAGACACCGGAAACCTTGGAGATCAATGATAGCTGACGAGGGGCGTGGTGTTTATAGTAGACACGTTTTGCCGTGCTTTTAGCCGCATGTATTTCTTCGTTTATCCAGACATCCCACCTCTTTGTATCCGTTTATTATAAATAGTCGTAAGCGGTACCACCACGTACAAAAAACACATTTTGTTTCTGACAGGTTTTAACATACTAATGAAACGCCATGAATGAGGCCGCCGCTTGCTCTAAGTTAATGAACCTTTTTTCCCACTTTTTGTTTCATGTAACCTCAGACAAAATCTTCTCTTTGGTATATGTAAATATTACTTTATTTTATACAATACTACATGATCCGAACATGTGTGTTTTGTAACATTGTAGCATTTTTTATCTTTCTTTTTCTAGAACTTTTTCTAGATGAGAACGATCTTCAAAAGATATCCATGTTTGAAGAGCGATGCGTGGATGGCTACCTAAGAGAGAAAGACACACTGCTTCACGCTACTCAGGAAGAGAAAATCAGGGTCATAGGAGACAGGTGCGATGCATAAAATGAGAAAGAACGTATCACCCCTTTGAAAAGATAACAAATCCATATTCAGTTTTTTATGGTGTCTATAATACAATTATGATTCGAGAGAGAAATAAGAAATGAGATTCAAACTATAGAAAGAAAGAAATGGAAAAACTGGTTAGATTTGACAGGTACTGTGATGCTGGGTCGATTTGTTTTATTTAAGGTGGCTCACCACAGTCTTTGATAATTTCCATCACTTATATAATTATGTAATTTTAACTCGCTATTTTAAACACCTTGTAACATAAGATATGTATTTTTATCTTTTGAATAATAAAGATTATTATTATCGTTATTATTATTATTATTATTACTATTGTTATTGTCATTATTATTATTATCATTATACTTTGATGTATCAATACAACAATTGTTAAATTTTCCAAAAAGAATGAGAAGAATAGTTTTAAACTCTGCAAACAGTTATATCTTAACATATTAATTACAATTCGGTAAACAATGGGGGTCACTGAGTTCGGGTTAATTCTAGTTATAAGCACTTAAAGCTGAAATTAAGGGTGTCTGTAACAGGTTCTACTGTTACTATGGTAACATGTTATGTCATGACGATGACCATAACTTGTTCGCCAATGACTGGGCATTTGTTTGATACAATTATTGTAGCATCAACTGATAAAGAATTATTGTACAGTATCGATCCATCAAAGTATAAGTGAATGAAAATGCCAGGAACTAATGCGAGCCACCTTAAAGAGTCTGACCCACCCAGTTTGCATTGCGCGCTTCTCTTATTGTTATGATATGGCTCTATTCCATATTTGGGCAAGCATATCACGTCTTGCACGAGTTAATTTCTCATCTACAATACAGTATGGACTTTCGGGGGCCCTGAAAATGGTGGATGAACCAACGTAGGCGCGCAATGCAAACTGGGTGGATCAGATTCTTTAACTCTCGGACGTACAAGGTGGGGGGGGGGGTGGTTGCCATCCCCCATAAGGTTTTTTCTCCGATTTTTTCAAGACCATTTACGATTAGCACATGCCGTTTTCAGTAGCTGTTCGTTTATCCTTATGACACATTTTGGTAAAGTTTGGCGACAACCGGTTGCTATGGTAACGAGATATGACGTCATAAGTAACATGTGGTCAGGCCATTTTAGAATAAAAATGCGTGTTCTTCACCATTTTTCAGTAAAGAAACCTTCAAAATGCCACCAAAAGCATCAAAATGTTCAACTGTATGTTATTTTGCAACTCTAGCAAACAAAACTTGCAATTTCCACATTTTCCCGATAAATTTGAATTTTTAGTAAAATCCAAGATGGCGGCCATCTTGGCAGCCATTTTGGATGACTTCACGGACCCCCAGCAGCGCCACAACCCATAATATTCACGTTATCTTGTAGAGCACATCGCGGGCTATCTATTCGATGTAAGATATTTCCAAAATATTGCAACATCGCAAAAACCCAGGATGTGGGGGGGTGGGGGTGCAGTGCAACAACCCCCCCTTTGTACCACGGTGGGGGTATAAGTTTGCGTGTACGTCCGAGGGTTAAAAATTTAATTTGCATACTTTACAGAATGGAGTCAGTCTCTTGTCAACTGCAAGATATGTACAAAGAATCCATTAGTCAGTCTAATACGAATAACAAGGCCATTTCATCTTTGGATAATCGCCTTAACAAACTGGAAGAATGTACGCACAGAATTGTGGGTCTCCTGGAAAGATTGCAAGTAGTGATGGCACCAGAGACAAGTGTATTAACTGGCACTGACGAGCATGCGCAATCAGCTAGAACTGTGTCTTTATCAGACTTTGAGCTCGCAGGTAAAAGAACAAAGTAGTCATTTTCAATCTATAATGTCTAGAAGTTCTTATAATATTGACATTTTCCCAAAAACCACACTGATGATGTTACTCAACACATTAGGTGGCCAAACGTAATTTTCAGTTGCATTTTTCGGGTTTTTTCGATCGCTCTCAAATCCCAGCCATTTAAGAGGCAAACCGAAGCGCGCGGGTACTTTATGAACGCGTGGCCATCATTCACACCTAACTTGAATTGGGTCACACTCATAATAACGAAATGAAATGTGTCAGAAGCATTTAAAACAGTTACGATCCCAGTAAAGCATTCAATCTTACCATTATGATAAATTTGCATATTATACGCGAGGAGGAAGAGGAGGAGGAGGGATTGAACTCGGCGTTCCAGGAATATGGCTGAACTTTACAAGTATTCAAAGGATCAAGAACAATGATTCCACTGGAATGACTTATGTAGATGTCGAGAGATGAAAATAAAAACTTTTCACTTAAAATATGAGTGTTGAAACCAGTCTGTTCGCGCCATAATTAAAATACAAAATTTTGGCACCAAGAATCAGTGAATCGGAGACAAAGCTTTTCTATTGTTTAAGAACAATGTTTGGTTAATTTATGCGACAAGATCAGAAATGGAAACTTGCATAATTGCGTAACGGTTTAGTGATTTCAATTGATATGAATAAGAAATGAGTCGGCGCAAGGTAATTAATAAACCTTGTCGTAAACCTAGTCGAAAACAACTATGACATCGTGGTACCCCAAAATAAATCAAACTGGTGAAACTGGTTTTGAGGAATTGATATGACATCTTCCGAAAACCTATCAAACCGGTGAACAAACCAATTGGTAAACCTAAATATAGACCATAACATCTTCATATTTTATTTTACCGCATTTTTTTCATGAAATCAAGACAGTAGCATATGACGTCACCCACATTAATAAATTCCTACACCCGCAAATAAGATTTCTGCCCAAAACAGAGGTTAATTTGGTGCGCCCTATACTACTTCAACATGTAATATTTTACCAATAAACAAATACAATTTCCACCAAAACAGGGGGATCCACGAGAAGACGCATTTCAATTGCAGCCGCGCGTGCAAAAAACAGTGTTGCCAGACGTGCATCGCGTGATAAACTCACTACGCATGTGCGAGCGAGGCAGTCGCCTTATCCAAAGAGTAATCAGCAGCGTTACCCCGTACCAGACTTCTTGGTTGCTTGGCAGGTATGTGACTTGATATGTGAAGACGAAGCAGCTAGGTGAAAGAAAAAGTGTATGAACAATTGAGATCGTTAATGGGACGCTTTAATTTCATTTCAAATTGAAGGTCAGCAAAAATGCTGTTATTTGTTGTCAGAGAGACAACCATCGAAGAAACAAGAAATTCATACCCCAACCCCGGTACAAAACGGAATTGTTGAAACATCTTTAATTAGCTTTTAGATGAGGTGGTCAGGTGTCAATGATGACGTTATATAATGCAACATGCCGCCATCTTGAATCCGCCATCCCACCTCTTTGTATCCAAAATGAATCAGAATCAACAAAATGATATAATACTAGACAAGTAGATTAGAATAGCAAAGATGACTTCTATTGTAACGTTTTCATATCAAACAGTGTCCGAAGGAACAGCGAAAACCAACCTTATCCTGTCAAAATTAAAGCCGCTTTGGACATTTGGAAAACAGTTGAGGGTGGGGGGGGGGAGGGGCTTGTAATCCCCCTTCCCCCCTCGGTTAATCTGCTTGTTATTCACCGAGCATGAGGACTGTACTCAGAAATAACAATCCGATCGTGACCATACGGACCGGAAACATAGTCAAATGTGAGGTTTAAGCTTGGTCCATAGCAACGGTGACAGCAACAATGCAACAATATAATTATCAATTAAAGAGAAAGAGATAATCACAGTTAGTTATGCATCAACTGAAAGGAGTTGCAATTTCAGGCTGAAAAAAAATTTCAGGCCCCGACGAGATTCGAACTCATGACCTTTGTGTTTCCGCTGCTAGCGCTCTATCACTGATCTACAAGGCCAGATGGGAGCTTGGTCAATTGTGAGTTCCATTATACCCGTGAAGTGATGAATATGATAATGTATCCATCAAAACAATTCAGTCCGTGACTGTGCTCACATTGTGGGTGGCTCCTCCTAAAATGTTCTGCAATTGGTATAGGATTTAATGGAGCCGAAACCAATTGTGGAATTGCACGCATTTTGGGCATCCTACTGATGAACAGTTACGACACAGATATATATATATATATATATATATATATATATATATATATATATATATATATATATATATATATATATATATTATGCAACTACTGTGATTTGCAGTCTGTCCGTTTGAATTGAATATGAACTGTGTTAATTAATGGAAGCAATTGAGGTCACGTGACCAGAACGTTTAACACCGCCGGGGTGAAACTATGGTTGGACTTAGTCTGAAAATTCGTGTGGGAGTTAGGGTTGTAGGCCTAGGGTTGTTTGGGCTTTGAAAGCAAGTTGTACGGACATGGTTCAGGTATTGGTTAAGGGTTGGAATTTGGCCGTTTTTTGATCACGTGACAAGCGCACTTACCACGCCACATCACCTTAAGACAAGTAACTATAACGTTCTGAACACGTTGATTCCATTACCTTTTCCAGTCACTTGAACTTTTGAGCTGGTCCTACTATTGGACGTTTTAAGTGCTTGTATCACCTACCATCCCCCCCTAACTTTTCTTCCCGTGCTCGAGATTGCACCAAACATTCCAGATGTGCTAGTATTGATGACTCTTGCTTGCACGAATGATTTCCGAATTCAACAGACGAATTAACGGACAAAAACTCTTTTTGCGTAAAAGAGAAAGAGATCATCGAAGTTATGCAGCAACTGAAGGAGTTGCAATTTGAAGCTGGGTTCGGTTCGATTCTTGTCGGGACCCAGTTTTTTTGTCTTTGTTCAAAGCCCTTGACACCATTAACATTACATCCTCCTTAATATAAATATCATTTGTTTTGTTCTTAAAGGAGTCGTTCCCAGGTTACGATCCGCTATTATACACCGCGGACGAAGTTAAAACACAACCACCCTGGGCAGATGCTGACATTCTTGAGTAAGACAGAAATTAAACATAATTTATTTTAAATTTATCATTTCATGATTAACGCTTCGTGTGTTTCAAGTTTGTTCGAGTGTGAGATGCTCAACTCGAACAAAAACCCATATCCCCCTCCCTTTGTGTCTGTCAAATTAATGCTGGCTGAAGTTCAATTGATTTTACCAGCATTGAGTTTAAAATCGGCTCCTGATTTTACCAATAGATTATCACTTGGTTTTATAGATTATACAGACAAGCAAATAAAATATATAGGTACTGGCTCACATCGTTTGTGTTAACGGTTCCCAACACGTTTGTCGCGTTTTTAGAGATACCACACAAATCGGCAAAATTAAACAGAACAAAAGCCCACCTACGATTAAGGGGAAACAACATTCAACATGCTGTTTCTAAAAAGACCAGCGGCACAATCATTTCTTTCTGTATATGTTTCTATTTTCATTCTTAGCAACACGACCTCAGGCATTGCTTTTAACTGCGTTGAGAATGGGATCAACAGAAGAAGCCATACTGGATTTATTGACGTGGTTAACCGGTTGCCTAGGTAACGCTTGTATGTTAGTTCTACGATGTTACGAGAGAAATAATTACGTAGATTTAGAGGGTTCTATTTTCATCATCGGATTGTTGAGTGAATTGTGAAGAATGCGAGTTGCAGTCAATGAATGCAGACTTTTCTTTTTCGGAGTTCATTTGTTTAGATGAACAGCCATGTTTTACGTTGTACCAATAGCGTATCTCGTGGAAAGGCGAGGTGCATGGACCAAGTGGTCAGCGGTGAGTTGACCAAGATGGCCGCGTCCTTGTGAGCTCTGATCGTGAGCTCCTGTAATTGTTTAGTGTGTAGCAACCCGCCACGATTAACTTTAGTTATTTGCGGGTTGCTAATATAATTTGTTTTATTACTAGTGTATCCAAAAGATAGTAATTGCTGCGGTAAATTTGTTGTAACAATGCTGTTTTATCGTCTCGCTGGTATTACAGAATTTTCTCTTTCGTTTTTTGAGGGGAAACAAAGCAAATGTAACCGGGATGAATCGACGAAAATTCCAGCTAATAAGACTACAGTAATTTTGGTTTGTAATTCACGCATCAAGTTCCTGCAATGTCTGTAGAATATTGTTGAGTAAAGGACGGTTCACCACGAGGAAGGTGTGAAAATTTAGGTTAATTACTGTGTGTTCACATCTCCCAAGCTCAGCTCAGGTTTTGCGTCCCCAAGCGCTCAGCTCAGCTCAGTCTCATCGACCCCTGTCGGAGTGATTTCAAAATAAATTTGTCTTTTATTCCGTACAATCTTCGAAAATCTTTGCCATTCAACGGTCCTATCACCATGCCTCGCAGTCCCCGCTCAACTCATAGTAGTCTTCGACACTTCAGTTCCGATTTCGACTGGGACATGTTGGACCAAAATACTGTATTACAAATCTCGCAGCGAACACTGAGCTCGAAGCAGCAAGCGAGGCTATTGTTCGTGGCGCAGTGCATTCTGGCCCAAAATGTGTTCGTGGCGCAGTGAATTCTGGTAAAAAGCGATCAAATCGAGATTTTTCCTAGCTTATATTTTTTTCTCATATATTTCTCTTAAATCCTGATTATGTTGCTGCTCACTCGCTACGCTCGTTCCGCAGCAATTATTTGTAAATAAATTGATGTTGTTGTTATTGGGATGTTGTTGTTGTTGTTGTTAATGAAAATGTCACAGCCAGCAAACTTGCCCAGACTGAATTTAACTAATACTCCGTTCACACCAACGCTTAAACATGCGTTTTTTGTTTAGTATAAAACAGGTTTAAAAAAATACCTGCTAGCCTGCCATAATATTGGGAGTGAAATGTTTACTAAACTAACCTTTATTGACTTTTATTAGCATTCCAGGTGGTTAGAGTCATATACATATAAAAACGTTCAAGATCGAGACTAAAAACGTAGTCAAACTAAACAACCATGATTTAAACATTTTTAACCATTGGTGTGAATGGGTCTTAACTCATAGTCTTATGCAAAAGCTCCCCTACAAAGAAAACATCCGGAAAGATTTTTTTTAAATAAACAGCTGCAAAATCAAGTCAAACGCTTGAAAACCCATTGTGTTACATGTTGCTTGTAATAACTTTTCTTCACTGTGCAAGTTTGCGCGCATGCAAACTTCCGAGTTTGCATATAACTCACCTGCTTGTGGTTACCATTCACGATACAAATGCTAGACGGGAACGTAATGTATGTTGTTTGTGCTTGTTGTTATAGAAACCCTGTTGGCAGGACTGGCATCGCAGGACGCGGTTTATTTGGTCGATGGGGACCCAATCACGCTGCTCATCTTATCGCTACAAGGTTATAAAGTTCTTTTCTATTTTATTTTCGCCCAATCCAGAATTAAACCAAACAACTGGCATTGTCGTTCCCAGACTGGCCCTCGTTTCGTTTGGTCTACTGGGGTCCTTAATGACACTGACGCGCGTGCGTTGACTTATGGTCATGTCAGTTTGCATTGTAAAAGTTGTGGCGGACAAATTTATCTTGTTGGCATTTATCCCATTAAGCGAAAATGGAACACCTTGAGATTATTTGTGAACCCTTTACATATTGCCACTCAATGGTTCTATATCTCTTTACTAAGGAAATAATTGTTGGTTTTGTTATCAATTTTTGAAGGTGGAAGGAAGATGAAGATGGAAACATAGTTCAAAAGGAAGGCAAGAAAGTCCTTGAATTCGTGGCTGTGAAAAGCTCAAGTAGCTTGGAGTGGGTGATTCCTGGGGTATGGTATAACAATGAATAGTTCTTCACACGTTTTCATACGTTTGTAGATATTAAGATTGGTGGATGTACTTTTTGTGTTATATAAATTATTACTTTTTCTTGCTATTCCCAACCATTCCTATAATGACAGCAATAAACTCAAACATGGAAAGCACTGTTACTTTTACTGGTACACACTGATTAAATTGATCTTTTTGTTATTGCTTTCTGTAACATATATTGTTCTCTGTATTATTTTTGGTACACCAAATTGAAGAAACGTTGTCGGGTGAAAAGCATAAACCATGAACGATGCGACCCAAAGGTTTACTGGGAAGTTAGAAAATTTAATCTTCGTCTGTGACAGAATATACATTATATTACTGTAACACAGGATGCATAAATCATGCTCTTAAATGTCTCAAACAAAGAAAACATCTTGATTATCAAGAAAGTAGAATATTATTAGCTTGCCAATGCTGCCTACCCAGAATCCCATTCGGTCTCATCGTTCATGGTTTATGCTTTTCACGAGTCAACGTTTCTTCAACTTGGTGTATAAGTGTATAGTAAGTAGGACTACAAATACAATTGCGAACGACAGTGGCGACTATGGAAAAGACAATGGCAAAATGATTGGAAAAAGAAATTAGGAATACTGAATAGACGATCCGCTACTGCAAGAAAAAAGCAACAACTAAAAGTTAATCCTGGTTTTTATCAGCGACATAAACATAAGCATGCATAAGCGCATGCGTAACAGCGCTTATGTGGAGTGAAAACGGACCCGACATAAGCATAAGCGCATGCGTAACAGCGCTTATGTGCAGTGAAAACGGACCCAACATAAGCATAAGCGCATGCGTAAGCATAATGATCAATGTTATTCTTCTGTCAATGTTCGTTTTCACTTGACGCAAATTCTCGTGTTTCCGCTGATGGTTGTGCTTACCTATGTTGCTAGCAGGTGAAAACCAGGCTTTAAAGAAGCTGTGGGTGTCCGTTGTTTCTTATGCGAGGAAAGCTTAAGCGCTGGGGAATAGGGAAGATGCTTTTCAGGTTTGCTCGCGCGTAACAATTTCGTCACAAAATTGATGGGCATTTTAACTGCTTTGTTCACAGGATCTGGTGGATGTTGGTGATTCAATATCGGCGGCGTTAAGAAAATCATTTAATAGAAAAGTTATTGCAGCTCTAAAATCCACCATTGTTGAAGAAAAGGAACACCTGGAGGAACATGTGAATTTTATAATTGAACATGCCGTGGAGGTTTGTTTGTTTCTTTGTTTTCTTGCAGTCGAAAATGAGCGCGCTAGTTTATAAATCCTTCAAATGCATCTGAACACCAGAATGTGCAATCGCTGTTTTTCAACATTTTTGGTAAATTGTTGTCTCTTGCAACCTGTAACAGGCCAGGGTCTTTTGGTGAATTAACTCCATGGCTGAAATCAGCGAGAGATGCCCTGCTACTAGCCGCGATCTTTTACATCAATTGGATCAGAACTTCATCCAGGAACATTTTGTTTTGTTGTTGATCTTGACTCATTCTGTTACAAGCAGAACTCCAAGCTCTTACTGATAGACTAATTATCATGTACGAGTTGCAGCAAGCTTAGCATATAGCCGGAGATACTAATTTTGGCATTTTTTTGGCCTTTACAACCTAAAGCATATTTCATATCCCAAAGGCTTTGTTCTAATAGCAGGTCAAAAACTCCTATAAGACTCGCTTTGTGATCACAACAGATTAAGATATTTTCCAAGAAGAGAAAAAACTGATCTACTTTTTACGTAAAAAGATTGCGTAATAAACCCTGATTACTAAACCAATCACTTCATTTATTATTAAATACATTTTAGTCACTATTTTCATCCAGAAATATGCCGCAGAATTCCGGCGGGTGTGGAATGCGTTACCTTGCTCGTGGGAAGCTAGTTACGTAAAAGGACGTTAAGTTTCCACGTGCAATATCTCTTGATTTAAAGATCCCGCTGCTTAGATTCCTGGCATTTCGAAAGAGAAACCCAAGCCGGTAAGTTTTGAGGAATTTTCGGCCCACCCACCTCCCCTTCGGCGACAATATTCACAGCTAGCGCTTTCACATCCAGCCGCTCATTGCCTCGGCCACAATCTTTTCCCATAACTTAACCACGCCAGACAATGAGCGGCATAAGTAATGAATGAAGATGGTTCACTATCTGTCTTCTCATTGGCTGAGAGCCTACAGCTAGTTCTGGAAATCAGCTCACCCTACAGATCACTACACTAATCTGGAATCTGTAGAGTGCGCGCAGGATTTCCAAGATGATTTTCCGTGCGACAGTGCGTTTGTCGTTATTTTCTTTAAAACAATCTGTAAAAATAAAAAAAAACCAATTATTAGATTCGGTTTTTGTGAATAATCAAGGTCAGGCCTTGATTATTCTGGATATCACAAAAATCTCACCCAATAATCGTTTGATACTTCATTGTGTTCTCATTGATGAAAAAGAAACATAAAGCCAATAAAGCATGTATAATAACTTCTAAACCCTAAAATAAGGGAAAGCGACACATTATCTGAAATATTACATGCATTTTAACGTCTACAACTAGAAATAACAAATGACACAATCAATTGCAAACGGCAAGTTCCACTGCACAACCACACTGCATTGACTATACTACCAAATTTTACAGATCTACAAAGGATATGTGGATGACCCAAGAAATACAGACAACGCCTGGAAGGAAACAGTGGTATTGCATTTCCATGATGAAACAAGAGAAACACTTGGTTATTTTGAGTTTAAGGTACATAATCTATAAAACCTGCAGAGCGAAATAAACGTAATAGGTGGTGGAGCGGCTTTTGAAACCTGAAAACCAATTAATGAAGCTCGTTTGATATGTATTTAGGAGTCCGAAATGAAGGCAAATAATTGCGGACATAGCTTTGAACACAACAGAAAAGCCAAAAATTGACGTCGCAGTTGAAACCGTTTTTTTTTTTTTAATAAAATAAATTACCTCTTTGTTAGCCTTCTCTATAGGCTCTCAGATTGTGGGGAAGAGTTTACTTCAGTACAATTCACGCTTGAATTTTTGTTTAAATGGAGTTTGAACTCGTCGTCACAACCTGGGAGCCGAGGTTTACGTTAGCAACCGAACCCTGATATACCTTACTACAGAGGCAGATCCAGGAATTTTTGATTGGGTGGTCCAAACTTTGATTTAAAAAACACTAAATTATTTCTTCCCCACTTCTTTAACCCCACCCCCCCCCCCCCCCCTCCTCCCCGAACCTCCTCCTGGAATCCACCACTGTTACTGTACTAAATAATTGAACGCTTAGGTCAATAAACAGGTGAATTCAGAAGATATAGTACCAGTCCATTATCAGGGCCGCCAACTACGTACTATGTAGTTTGAATTACAAAATAAATAATTTGTATCATTTTATACGTTTCTCACTTTGTTCTCGTAGGCTGAGGAGGACGCTTGCAATATCAACTGGCAAGAAGTCAGCGGTAACGTCGATCTTCAAGCAGATTGCTCGTATATTTTGAGCAAAGTGTCTCAGTTACGGAATGCGTACTTTTGATATAGAAACTATGGCTTTGCGGAGTTGTTGACAAGATGATGTTTTTTATAGAAAACTAAATCAAGGACAGCAAGTGCAAATCAGCGTTGAAGAACCCTTGAAGCCGACCACAGAAAAACAGAACACTAGATTTTAAAACGAGATAGTTGCGTCAGTATCAGGAGTGGACGTAGGCCGTAAATCCGCTATAAGGCGCCCCTTTTTGGAACAAGAAATGATAAAAGCCTCCCTCCTCCCCTCTCTGTCTTGTTCTCTGTTCCCTAAAAATTAGAAACAGGCTAAAATGCGGCTTAGCGGCACAAGGACAGTCAAAATAAACCGTGGACCACATTTGATGCGATATGTAAATTTTAGTGGTTGTTTATTGTCATTTCTCATTCGCTTACTCAATCAATCAATCAATCATTAATCAATCATTTATTCATGGTATCAAGTTGCCTATATTACATACAATGTAGTTGAGGGGGATAGGAAACCCTTTCGGGCTTTTACAAGAGCCCCCAAGTTAATTAATGATAATTTCTGTTTACAAATCAGGTAAGCGGAAGGTTAGAAACGCATTACAAATATACTTCAAATAGAGCAGTTTTCAATTGAGTGTCGAAAGTAATTGCACAATTGCTTTGGTTTTGCATTGCTACGCTTTGTGATTGGCTAAAAAATCGCGTGCCACTTTCTCGACCAATCAGAAGTAAAACCAAAACCAATCGTGACTTGCTCGCACGCGTTTTCCCGCGCTTGGCGCCGCCGACATGTAATAGGCCATTTGCACGATGGCGTAATTTGACTACAACTACCAGAATTCATTTCGTTTTTCCTTTCTTATTTAAATTTTGTAATCCCAGTGCGGTTTAAATAACAATAGCCCTAATTTGCACTACAAAACAAAAAACTGAAGGATTCTGGTAGTTGTAGTCATATGACGTCATCGTGCAAATGGCCTATTGCTTCGAGCTCTGATTGGTTCATTGGATTGTTTACGACTGCTGTGATTGGTCAGAGTAATTTGGTTTTGGTTTTACGACACTCGGTTGAAAACTGCTCTATACATCAGAAAGGGTAGGATAGGTTGATTACTCATTGATTTCTAGTAGATATAGTTTTTTTTTTCTTTATATTGTACGGTGATTTGATCTGTTTTAAATTCTCAGGGATCGAATTCCAGAGATTTGCACCCTTACATTGAATTGAGAAAGAACCATAATTTGTTCTAAATGACTTATTATATATGTATATTATTTCTTTGCCGTGTATTATATCCATGCAATTCACTATTCATAATTAAACATAGAATTCACTAAAGTTACCGGGTAACTTATTCCTCATACAGTCAAACATAAAAAGAATTGTTTGCATGTTGTTTATTTCATGAATATAGAGTATTTTCAATTTTTGAAATATCGGTTTGGATGAAGTTGTGTATGGAGAAAAGGTAATTA
The DNA here is from genome assembly GCA_022457155.1 of Cladopsammia gracilis. Classification (NCBI taxonomy): domain Eukaryota; kingdom Metazoa; phylum Cnidaria; class Anthozoa; order Scleractinia; family Dendrophylliidae; genus Cladopsammia; species Cladopsammia gracilis. Next base: position 1,053,539 of record JAJGOT010000245.1, read on the forward strand.
CCCGTAACGCTTTTTTTGAATTTTCAGTAATTTGTCTAATGGTGTTTTGTAGTTATTTGCCCATACAATATTGCCGCAAATAAGATGAGGATATATATCAAAGTATAATGCAGGTTCATCAATATAGTCTGATTAATCAAAAAACGGACTTTACAAATAATTCCTACTAGCTTTGCAATTTTGCTTGTTATGTTCCATGTTTTTTATATTTTTTTAAAATAAAAATGTTTAAAAATGTTCATCAATTATTACACCTAGAAATTTCGTGCTTTGAACCTTGTTTATTTGCTTTCCGTTCAATATAATTTTTAACTGTTTTCTGTACCGTTTTTTATGTGATTTGAATACAATATAATTTGTTTTCTTTATGTTCAATGTCAGCTGATTGTCTTCAAGCCACATTTGAACATTTCCCATTTCCTTTTTTACAAGAATTTCAGGAAATCAGCAATAAAAGTTCCATACAATCCTTCTGTTGTTTTGCCACTGTATTGTTCTGTTCTTGAGCCTCGCCTCCCTGTGGGTTATACAACTGACGTTTCGACTACCCTACCCCCACCCCTGCTCCGTTTGCAGCATACTCCGGTCACGCTCCATTTGAGCGCCAAACCGACGCCAAACCTTCTTCCTGTCACGAAACGCAGTCGACAGCTGTCGTTGAGCGTTCGACTTTAATACATAACGGTCATAACTGCCTGCCGAAAACTTTCTTTAAATTTATCTCTGTTTCTTCATCAAACATGAAAGGACGAGTCATTATATTCTCTATCACTGGCTGCCCCTTTTGCATGCGGGCCAAGGACAAAATGCAAAAACTTGGCATTGAGTACATGGACATCAACTTGGACAATTACCCTGAGCGAAGGTCGGAAGCAAAGCAAAGATCGGGCAAGAATACTGTACCACAGATTTTCTTCAACAATCGACATGTTGGTGGTTTTGACGACTTTGATAAACTGGTAAGACAATGTCTTGGAATCTGTGTTGAAGCTATTAGGAGAGCCACGGTTTTTTGACTTTCGTGTTTCGATATTCAAGCATGTCACCGACAAGGAAAAATTTTATATTTGTCAGTGGCTTAAGCAAAGCTACGCTTAAATTTTTGGTGTACAATCCCTTTCATTCCACTTTTAAAACAGCTACAGTGAACCATGCCACGCAAACTTTTAAATTCGTCGTGCGAAGAAAAACACTTCTATTTACATGTAATAACCGTTCCAAAATAAACATAAGCTTAAGTTAAGCTTATTAGCACAAGTTTATTGTTAATGCTCAGTGGACTTATAAAAGTCATGTCGTACCTTGTTATTTTAATACACGAAAGGTTGACAGATTGCTTTTATTATGGTTTATCACATATTGAATTTTAACTTGTCCTTTGATCGACTTTATAAATTTCTGGCGAAAGAAGATTTTTTTGTTCTCAATTTTAATATGCAAATGACGTAGAAGTTTGTGATATGTTGTTTGATAGTGACACTGCATTTATTTAAATAATAACTCATGTGTAACAAATGAAAGAAATGCGATATTGTCCATTGTTTAACGCAGTGTTCATGGTATATTTACCCATGATGTTATTAGCCATGATATTATGTAATTATACCATTATTTTGTTTGCCAGTGTGTCCATAGAAACAGACATCTTTTTGAAGCAGGAGTCTGCTACTTGTAAATTATACATTCTTTATAAATCAGATAAATTATAATATTGTGATATTGGACCTGATATGACCCACCATTAATTTCTGTACATGCCAGCCTCATGGAGCGCATTACATGGTACAAACTCAGATGATGGCTGCAAGACAATTTTAGATTAATACCCTTGCCCATACCCAAATTTTAATGTTAAAAACTGCAGGTCTAACTTTTTATTTTAATTTTTCCAAAACCTGGTTTCATGTTTAAGTGGCATACTATAGACTACGAGCAGTCCTTTTTTCCCAGCTTAGTCCATCGATTGAGAAACATTCATGCGGCCATTTTACGCTCACCAATGTTTTTTTATTTCTCGCTCGACAGACCATATACTGGGAAAGAGGGACTGCTCTGTCTATAATGGCAGTAGGCCTAATACCTCCAAATTTTTGAAAAAAAAAAAACCTGATCATTATCTTCAAAATACGATGCGAACAAATTAAAATAACCCGCCATCACCATATTTTCAAAATATTTTAGACTTTAATATGAAATTATTGTTCTTCTATCCAGACTGAGTCTGAACTTCAAGAGTTGATCAGAGAGGTGAAAGAGAATCCTGCCCCACCAGATGCCCCCCAACCACCTGACCCAAAGTCTGGAGACACAGGGAGTGGTAAGAGAAAAATCCCAGGGGGCTCTGGTACAAACATCTTTGATGCACATAACTGTGGAGCTCTCCACCACTGAAGAATATAGAGGGTGGCAAAGGGGGGGTACCGATCACGCATCACGCCAAATTTTTAAGTGAAATCACGCATCACGGAGAAAATTTTTAAGCAATCACGCGTCACGTAAATAAGGAGTAATCCGGCATTAAAATGGTAACAAAACAACGTAGAGTCAGCGTAGGCCTACCTATTGAATGTATTGATATTGTATTCAATTTCTTTTGGAAGGATTGCATGTTAAGGGTCTGTTAATTCATGAATCTTAAAATGAAATAAAGGGTGTTGACGGTCAATGTGTTTCTTATTCAGGTATTTTCGTGTATCTGAGACCTTCCGTTTATCAAGACTTAGGGAGCACACGAGGATGAGATTCAACATATTTATTATTGGCATTCTCTTGTTCTGACATGTTTTTCACCAACGAGCGCGAATTGTTTCTGTATGAGCTGGACTCTCTCTTATTCATTTACTAGTGGCTCAGTGCCTTGTTCTTAGGCTGATTGACATATTAGTTTCGTTTGGCTTAGTAGCATACTCGCTCTTCTTCTTTCATGTTCTTTGATTTGAATCAATGTTACGATAGTGGAATTTGATTAGCGCTCCTAGTAATTTCTGTTTTGCCTGACATGTTGCCTGCTTTCTTATGGTTCCGATTTCTTTCTTGAATTCTTCATCGGGTCTGATAAGTGCGCTTTGGCGTTGTAACGTAACGTAACTTCTTAAGAAAAAGTCTCTTCTACCCTGTGAGCTTCGAGTTTTCTGATTGTGTTTTCTGATTTCTTGATTCTGTCCTCGCCATGCCAGGAATGGATTCTCTGGACCAACCACGAAGATCAAAGGTCAAGAAAAGACAGGACAGACCTTCAATTAGACAATTAACGTTGAGTCCTTTGAATGTAAGCTTTCTAGTTTTTCAAAGAATGTCGAAAGCATTCACGTATCACGGAAAAATAAAAGGTAAATCACGCGTAACGCGCTTCTAAAATAGCAAATCACGCATCACGCTGCGCTATCTGATCACGCATCACGCCGTTAATTTGGGCACAATCACGCATCACGCGGTTAATTTTGGGGCAATCACGCATCACGTAAAACCCCTTTGCCACCCTCAATATAAAATGAGAACCGGTGAACTGCATGTTATTGAAACCTACATGTACCAATGGACCAATTTCGATATATTAAAATTCATACTTGGCTCCGAGGCTTGGGGGAATAAAACAAAAGAAATCACATTGAGGTTCAGCATTGAATTATTCATTTCTTTTGTTTTATTCCCCCAAGCCTTGGAACCAAGTATGAATTTCAATATATTGAAATTGGTCTATTAGTGCTGGAGGAACAGGTGAACACTGCAAATTATGATACTAAAACATTCTTAATTATCTATCCCTGGGAAAATAATTAAGTTTTTAAATACCCACTGTTGCTTTATAATTGAGCCACTGTGTTACATGTATCTGGCTATGTGGGCCAGACTATTGCCTATCAGTGTTCTTTTTAATTTCCCTTGAACTCCCAAGAGTGCCAAAAATCAAAATTCATAAAAAAATTCCAAATTTTGTTTTATTACCGAAATACTGCTGAAGAGGTTTTAGTTACATCAGCTGGTCACACCAAAGGATTTTGTCCACGGACTCATACATTAACCACATTATATGTAATACCTGAAGAGTCAATTATTAACTCTGGGAGTGACAGGGTCAAAATATTGATTTTGTTTTTGTATATTAATTTTTGGATCACAGGCAGCCCAAACTCGCATATCGAGCGGTCAGTAAGTGTTGTATAAGACTTCTAGTTGACCGCTGCAAAACCAAATTATATTAGGCTTTGTATGGAAATTGTTATCACTGGCAGGGTCAATTTTGCTGTATTTCAACTTAAAATGCAATATTAAAATACACCAAATAAACTTACTTTGCCATTTTCCGTACCCTTTTTCTTGTCTTGTGTCTTGTTGTGGTGTTTTAGGCGATTATCACAACAACACAGAAGACAAGGCTGCATATTATATGGGACACAAAAATAGCAAAGTAAGTTTATTTTGCGTATTTACTGAATTTTAAGTTGAAATATGAGGAAATCGACCCACAGGCAGTGGTAACAATTCCCATACAAAGCCTTTAATTATTATTTGGTTTCTCAATGGTCAACTAGGGGTCAATTCAATAAAACTTTTACAATAATTATTGTAATTTACAAGTGTAGCTATTGTTTTCTACCTCTGAAACAATGGCTACACTTGTAAATTAAAGTTTTATTACATTGACCCCCAATGATCTTAATATATATGCAACACTTAAGTGACCGCTAGATACATGAGTTTGGGCTGCCTGTGTTTGGATGGCAAAAGAACATTGAATGTACTGATTATATCATGATTTTGTTTCTAGGGAAGGAAGGTGAGGAGATAGACTTTACCTGCGAGTTGGATGAGTATGCTCAGCTTGTTAGCGACTTCAAATCAAGTGGACTGATAAAAGACCACCGCAAAGGTCTCATACATAACTATAAAAACTCCTTCATTGGCAAGGAGGCTGTGGATTGGCTTGTAACATCAAAGAAAATAGGCAAGTACTAGCTGATAGAATTAGTCACACACACGTATTCTGATGGACATGTTACAGACTGAGATGTCATTCATCTCCCATATTTTTATGCCGCTTTGGCCTGGTTAAATAAAACAACTGTCAACAGAAAATTGGAGGTTTTATCAAAAGATAAGCCCTAAAGTTGTTAAAAATTTCTCTGTTTTGCTTTTGCGGCAGTCTCCTTCCTGCCGTAGATCAATAACGCATATAATAATTTTAACACTAAGAGGTAAGAGGCAATGCAGAATTCAGCTTGTGAGCATGGCACCCATTATGTCCATCTACCCATAAAGAGTCCAGGTGCAATGACTTTAAGAAGTTAGTGTGTCGGAGTTTCAACCTGAAGGTCAGTGATTCAAGCCTGGTCTCTGCCGTCGTGTTGTTTCCTTAGACAAGAAACTTTGCTCCATGTTGGCTCTCTCCACCAAGGTGTATAAATGGGTACCACTGACGTAATGCTGGAGGGTAACCTTGCGTCTGAACTAGCATCCCATCCAGAGGGGAGTAGTAATTCTCTCAGTCGCTTCATGTTTCTGAAACTGGGTTATTCTCCAGCAGTTGTGAGCCATTTGGCTTGTGAAGACTTTACCTACCCTTAAAGAAGTATCCATTGAAATCAAAACATTTATAAGCTGTGCATGCCATTGTGTTGTTCCATACCTCCCCAGCAGAAGGTTTTTGGTTTCTCCCCCACCAGAACCTGACACATTCCAGATTACCACACATTCCTTGTTACATTTTTTTAATGGCAATATATAATGTAAGTCATATAAATTATCTTCAATGAACGTGTTCTACTTGTTGAAATTTTTGCTCTAATTGAAGGGCTGCTTGGAAAAAAGCCTGAAGTGACTTCTGATAAACTGCTAGATTCTCCTTCCAAATTGCCTTGTATTCCCTCGGCTTGTGAAACATAGCGAGAATTTGATTTTACATCAAAAGTCACTTAGGGTTTTGTTCCGCACACCCCTTCAATTAGCAATTACCGTAATTTTGAACTAATGTTTGATTGGGGGCATGCTCAAACTATGACAGTGTGCAGCCTAACCATTTAAGCCCCAATAATGATCAACATCAAATTTCACTTTATAATATCTATGCATATTGATGAGATTTATTTAAAGGCCCATGTTCACCCAGTCTGCTTTGCGTGCCAGGCTGATTTTTGCACAGACGGAAAATCAAAAAATCGACATGCCAGCCAATCATAAAGCTACATTGAACCATTGAACCGTTTCAAAACAAAAACAAAAGCGCGCAAAGCAGATAGGGTGAACATGGGCCTTTACGGATATGAGTACTCAAATCATTATGAATTACATGACTGTATCTTGATATTTTTTTGTAAAGTTGTTAAAACAACTTTTCCCCATTACTGCTTTAAGAAAAGTATGAAGACAAGAAAGGAGAATTTGTATTTTAATAGGTGAATACAGGGTCAAGAGATATGCATTTGACTGACAGCTCTTTTTCTCACAAATATTTTCAGAAAGAGAAAAAGCAGTAGAGATGTGCCGTGAGCTTGTTGAGCGCAACTTTGGGCATAGTTTGGGAAAAGGTAAGGAGACGGAGTTTAAGGATGATGACAGCATTTATCGTCTTCTTGAGGATGATGACTCCATGGCTCTAAATGCAGGGATGAGCTCTGTGTGCGAACCCCGACCAGCTCCCCAAGTAGCAGAAGAGTTACGGCGTTTAATCTTAACCCTGTACAGCCAGTTTTTGTCCAAGGATGGAAAGGTAAAATTGGGCTCTTCATGTTTGTAAATTAGAACCTATTAGTGCATGCCGTCTGGAGGGATGTTGAAAGATTAAGCATAGATGCCAGTGTAACTACTAGTGTTGAGTGTGATACTCCTGGATTTGACACCATGAACATTCAGTTGGCCCTTGTTCCTGCTCCATTCTGAAAGTTCTTCAGTTCTTCTGTATTGGGGCTTATTACATGTACAATGTATGACAAAAAGGTGAAGTAGAGGGGAAAGTGGGTTAAGGAAAGAAAAAAGAAAGAAGGAAAAATCTTTCCATCCCCCTTCCTTCCCTCTTTCAATAAATTATGCCATTTCTCTATGTGTAGCAAAAGTAATATCATAGCAGGTAAACACAAAACAAAATTAATAAAACATCCAGCACTTCCTTGCCAAAATAAACACCTACATGTACTGAGTATTCATATCCTCTCTCCCTCCTCCCACCCTCCCTTGGTCCATCCATCCAACCATCCGTCCTTTCTTCCTCGACCTCCCTCCCTTTCTTCCTTCCTTCCTTCCTTCCTTCCTGCCAGCCTGCCTGCCAGCCTTCCTGCCTGCCTGCCTGCCTTCCTGCCTTCCTGCCTGCCTGCCTTCCTTCCTACCTTCCTTCCTGCCGGCCTGCCTGCCTGCCTTCCTACCTACCTTCCTGCCTGCCTGCCTGCCTGCCTGCCTTCCTACCTTCCTACCTACCTTCCTTCCTTCCTTCCTTCCTTCCTTCCTTCCTTCCTTCCTTCCTTCCTTCCTTCCTTCCTTCCTTCCTACCTTCCTATCTTCCTTCCTTCCTGCCTGCCTGCCTTCCTACCTTCCTTCCTGCCTGCCTTCCTACCTTCCTACCTTCCTTCCTTCCTGCCTGCCTGCCTGCTTGCCTGCCTTTCTTCCTTCCTTCCTTCCTTCCTTCCTTCCTGCCTGCCTGCCTGCCTGCCTCCCTGCCTGCCAGCCTTCCTTTCTTCCTGCCTGCAGTCTGCCTTCCCTCCTTCCTGCCAGCCTGCCTGCCTGCCTTCCTGCCTGCCTGCCTTCCTGCCTTCCTGCCTGCCTGCCTTCCTTCCTACCTTCCTTCCTGCCGGCCTGCCTGCCTGCCTTCCTACCTACCTTCCTGCCTGCCTGCCTGCCTGCCTGCCTTCCTACCTTCCTACCTACCTTCCTTCCTTCCTTCCTTCCTTCCTTCCTTCCTTCCTTCCTTCCTTCCTTCCTTCCTTCCTTCCTTCCTTCCTACCTTCCTATCTTCCTTCCTTCCTGCCTGCCTGCCTTCCTACCTTCCTTCCTGCCTGCCTTCCTACCTTCCTACCTTCCTTCCTTCCTGCCTGCCTGCCTGCTTGCCTGCCTTTCTTCCTTCCTTCCTTCCTTCCTTCCTTCCTTCCTGCCTGCCTGCCTGCCTGCCTCCCTGCCTGCCAGCCTTCCTTTCTTCCTGCCTGCAGTCTGCCTTCCCTCCTTCCCCTCCATTTTTTCTCTCTCCCCCTACCATTTATGTATTATCATCCTGTCCATTTTCTGTGTCTAATTAAGTAAGCACTATATGCACAGTAACTTGGTGTGCTAAAATTGCTCCAAACTGCACACCAGTAGCATCAACTCTCACCTGGACAAAAATCACAGGTGGCAGTTGAAAACAAACTGGCGATACTAGTTGGGCAGAGGCGTAGATAGGAGTTTTCAAAGGTGGGGTTCACACTGTGTCACACCTAGGGTACTTAGCAGATTGTCATATCGACATCCACGCTGTGTTTTACTAAAATTATCTCACAAAGCGGGGATCAGGCACCCCAGGACACCCCCACCCTCCAGCTATGCCCCTGTTGGGCATGAACCATTTTTGATATATATTACATAATGTTATTGATCAAAACAGGGAGTAGACTATGGTGCCATGTCACAGAGTAAAGAATTCAAGGCATATGTAAAGCACACAGCTGAACTGCAGCGTGTGAAGCTAGAGGGAATGACAAGAGAAGAGACCCTTGCTTTCTTCATTAACATCTACAATGCTCTGGTTATCCATGCTAATGTTGTCAGGGGACCTCCTGTTAGTCTGTGGCAGAGATATAAGGTAGGATTTTAAAATAATGTAAATGTATTACATTTCTTACTTAGTCCTCTTCATGTTAAACACATAAGGCCATAAGGTTTCTGTAGCAAGGTCTTTTTTACGTGGCCTGGGTGCTGGCCCTGTGCACAACCCACCTCCTTTCACATCCCTCCTCCTTTCACATCCTGGGCTTGGGACCAGGCAGTGGTAGAGTTAATAGTCATATTAGGACAGATATAAAAGGCAGTACGTTTGCTTACAATTTTTGCAGTTGACTTTTTGTCTTGTGACATCCCATGATGCTTCAGTAAAACAAGCAACCTATGATCCCAGGATCCTCTCTTTTCAGCTACATAAGCTGAAGAGAGAGGAGTAGTTCAGTAGGCCTAGCCACAAGTTAACCGCGGTCAAACGGGAGAAATTTGCAAAAGTTAAACAAAGTACTTAAAAGTTAAGGTTGTCATTTTCACTGTTTAAAGTTTAATATATTGCCAATACACTGGCAATTTACCAAACGTCTTGAAAGTTTACCAAAAAAGTTCTAAACGTTTAAAAACTGTGAGCTGCAGAATTGTCGGCGCCATTTGTCAGCATAATTTCGATCAGGCACAAAGAGTTTTTGTCAGTTTTCAACGGAAAAAAGCTCATCATTTTGAGAAAAATTAAAAGAAAATAACGTCAACTAATTTTTTATACATCCTTGCCCATATTTCCATTTAATATTAAATATAATCCTACTAAATGAAACGAAAAACGCCTCGGACGTTTGACCGCGGTGGAAGCCACAAGTTGTCTGGCAACTTTTCGGCAACTTTCAATCTTTTGGGCAACTTTACAAATTTCGAGCAACTTCTTGTTAAAAAAGCAGCTTGACATGTTTTTTTTTTAACATTCCTTTGAGAAAAATTCTACATTTGGCAAATTAGAAGTTTTAATGAACATTAGTTTGGTCAAAAATAGATTTCATCTAATGAAATGGCCAACGAGTTCGCTGAGCAGGCAATCAATATTCAATGGTGAGCGGCAACACATGTGCAAACAATGTCTGAATTCAAAATGGCGGACAGCAGCGGCTGCAGTGAATCTTACTCTGGCGATTCTGATCAATCTGATGCTTCTCCTGAAAATTCTTTTACAGAATTACAGATGTTAAATTATTATAGTTTATAGTAGAATAAAATAAGAAAAAGCTAAAAATTAGGTAATTTTTAATAGAATCGGCAACTTTGTTTCATTCTTTTACATTCTAGACCAACTTTTTTTACTTAAATTGGGAGCAACTTTTTGGCAACTTTTGCAAGAAATGGGCAACTTTTTGGCAACTTTTGGGTTTTTATTTTTCAGCAACTTTTGAGGAAATTTGTGGCATCTTGTGGCTAGGCCTACTGTTCAGGGTATAGAAAAAAAGAAGTACAATTTTGAGCATCTCGGCTCATCCAAAAGTTGCTTGAAGGCAAACTAAAGAGCAGAAAAATGCTCTTCACAATATTCCTTCAGAAACTGCCATCTCATATGACCCCAGGTAGCTCTAATAAGCCTACAAGGAGGCTCTCTTATTTTGGTTCGCCTCTCACATACGACATTTGCGCGAAATAGTAAGTAGAGCTTGTTGGTAGACTGAGCTCTAGTTGGTAACAGGTTTCGTCCAAGGGCGGAGGCAAGGGCGGCCCGGGAATTAGACAGGAAGTGACTTGCAGTACTGTTTTAATTAAGAAGTATACGAGATACTTACGAAGAAATTGTTGCTAAATTTTGTTCTTTCAATAGCCATTTAAACAATTTGCAATAAATTCTGTTGCAGTTCTTCAACACCATTAGCTACACTATTGGTGGTTACGGTTTTGCCCTCAACGAGATTGAAAATGGCGTACTTCGTTCAAACCGCAGAGCCATTGGTGCCGTAACGAAGCCTTTCTCAAAGAATGACCCCAGATTGAAGGTTGCCTTACCGGCACCAGAGCCCAAGATCCATTTTGCTCTTGTGTGCGGTGCTAAAAGCTGCCCACCAATAAAGACCTACACCTCTGCGGTAAGATTTTGCATGCTCAGAAGCTCAATCCTCCATAGCGCTTAGTTTGAGTATTCGTTTAATGTCACTTCGAAGCACTATGTGGCTTATCAAAACACATGGTTTGGCTCCCACAGACCGCAAGCAGTTATTCTTTTCCCTGATCAAGATGGTATGTGTATCGAGTTTCCGCACGGCGGCTAATTTTCGCTGACACACTCTCGCGCTTCACTTGTTGCTCGACCATCTCTGAGAGAAGAAAGGGTTAAATTGTAAAGAAACTATGGTTCAGTGTAAACGAGATTCAAAAGCTGACGGGGGGAGGGGTGGGGAAGTGAAGCATGAAAATTTGGTTTTATGAACTGAGTTGATAAGATAAATTGGCCATTGTAAAGAGATTCAAAAGCTGACGGGGTGGGGGGGGAGTGAAACATGAAAATTTGGTTTTATCAACTGACTTGATAAGGTAAATTGGCCACCATGATGGGATTGAAAGCCCAGCCCTTCGTCACATCAAATCTCTGAGCGAAAATAGCATCTTCAGAATTGACGAACTTTGATAACAAACTAACCTCCATTAAAGGTACGCCATCAGGACCAGGAGAAGTGTTCCCTTGATAGAGGTGTCCCTTAAGAGCAGTTTTCAATTGAGTGTCAAAAGTAATTTCGTAATTGCTTTGGTTTTGCATTGCTACGCTTTGTCATTGGCTAAAAAATCTCGCGCCATTTTCTCAACCAATCAGAAGTAAAACCAAAACCAATCGTGACTTGCCCGCACGCGTTTTCCCGCGCTTGGTGCCGCCTGCATGTATTTCCTTCGAGTTCTGATTGGTTCATCGGATTGTCTGCCTCTGTTTTGATTGGTCAGTTGGTTTTACGACACTCAATTTAAAAGTCCTCTAACAGAGGTGAGAATTACAAAGACTTCATGAGCGTTTTGCCGGCCAGGACCCGGAGAGGTGTCTCCTTAATAGAGGTGTCCGAAAGCAGAGGTTCCACTGTAGATTTCATTGCACAGTAATGTTTCTCTAGCTGTCAAATGGCGCGTGTGGAACAATGCGAAAATTCCAAAGTGATGACGTGGCATTCCCAGATGTGGGAAGTACCTATGAGCTGCCAAGGCATCGATCGGTTAAAATAAGTTTAAAATTTAACTGCAATGTAATCTGTGTTATCCAGAGCGCTACTCTATCAGCCGTTTTAAATAGAGCACAATAAACCATTCATCAAGGAATAGGAAGCTTGCGTTGCGTTGTTAATCATTTGTGGGAGATGGAATTGCGAGTGAAAAAGTTTGTTTGTTTGTTCAGGTCCCTGCTTCGAGGATTTTTCTCTGAAAACTCCGGTTTTCTTGTCTCCGTAAAAAAAACACCACTTCTAAATTCCAATTCGATCATGAAACATGGTGGAAGTAAGAATTAACACTTTGTGGATATTTATTTGTCATTAAAAGATACTTGTACTTGTTCCCTTGTACAGGGAATTGACGAGGAGTTAGCTCTTGCAGCTGAGGCGTTCTTAGAAGGGGATGATGGATGTGTCCTTAACATGCCGAAAAGAGAGGTTAAGTATTCTGACGTCTTTCGTTTTGCCATTATTAGGTAGCTTAAGCAACGACGACGGCAACGCCGTCGAAAACGTCACTTAACCACTTTGCTGTTGTTCCAATTTGTTTTGTTTGTATAACTGGACTGTCCAGGAGCTGAATTTGTAGGGACGGCTGTGAAGTTCAAATAGAGAAACGTGTTCACGTTCTCCACAAAAGCTATAATGAGGTTCCCCAATAGGGTTCTTCAATCCCGACATCCCGACCGAAATTTCGCGTCAGTCCCGTAATCCCGACGGTTTTATAATTTGATCATTTGTCGTTGTTGTTTCGCAGGGAACGGCAAAGAAAAGATTCTACAGAGCACAACTCTTTTAATCCAATTCAGTTGTATATTTGAGGTGGGGGGGGGGGGGGGCACACTACCTCATGACTAGCATCACAAAGTGTCCTCATCTAGAAAAGTTCACCAAAACAAACGAAACTCTTTGAAGTGCTCGTTAATAAAACAATACTTGGCAATAAAGCATAGATTATTAGGTGAAATTTCGATATTTCGCCGTCGGGACACTGTCCCTTTCGCTCCCCGAGTCATTGTTAGTCTATGAAATTCTACAGTGTGACCATTCAAAATTTCAAAATTTCTTCAGCAATGTTTTCCTTTAGTACTCTTTGCTTTCCAGTATTTTACAAAATGAATTTTTTGTAATTTTGATTCTGGTCACGTGATTTGATTCTTGGTCACGTGAGACATCCCTAGTGCTCTGTCACTGATAATCTCCATGAATGTGTTATTGATTCCAAACCGCGGTTTTATCCACAGATTCGACTGAGCAAAATCTTTCAGTGGTACAAGGAGGACTTTGGATCCGACAACGAAGAGGTAAATAATTATTTTCATGTCACCCTGTCGGCCAGGGAAATTAGATTTCTCTTGAGTACATCAGAGCACTTTTTAAAATTACGTAAAATTTCAAGCAAGTGACAAACTAGGCGCAAACTAACGCTCAAGTTAAAGTTTATTAAAATTCCAATCTTGCACTGAGCAGGGGCTGAACCTAAGTCAGTGTTAGGCACATCTTGGTACACAAAACCTATTTGGCTTCAAAGAGTTCTTTGGATACACATTAAAAGCTGGCAAAAGGTTATTTCTATTTAATTTGTTTATTAGCTTCGCCAAGGAACAAATAAGCATAACGTAAGTAAATAACAGAAGTCGATAAAATGGCTGGGTGACCGCAACAGCGTGGAGCCAAGTACTGCGGGCCAAGTACATTAAAAACAATACAATGCAGTTCGGACTAAATATAAACGAACAGACATTCTAATTACAACATAACACAGGACGGACGAGGCTACGGGAACTATTGCATTTCAAACACACTGTCTTAAAAGCACGAGGGTTATCGCAGTCAAAGATTTGCGTAACTTGTGAATAACCTATGGCAAACAGTGCGGCATCCGTCGGACAGCGAGGTGAGCCCAGATGCGACCAAACTAAGGGCCCAGTGTTATGGAGAGAGCCTGCCTCTGAGTACGTTCAAGACCGTTGCTAAGGTATACAGGTAAAGCGCGGCGAAATACGCAAGAAGCATATTCAGCTGCGTGAAAACGGCACCATATTTTCGAGAGGCCTGAAGTTGCCAAAAAATACAAATGCGTGCGCTGAGGTGCTTCACGAACAACTCTCCAGTCGCGACAATAGGCGAAACCGCAAGGTCTACCCGCCAATATAATAGCGATATTCGCGAGCGATCCTGATCGCCACAACGAGCAATTAAAATCGACGATATCTAGCATGTCAAATATCAGTGAAATAATCGCTGGAAATGACCAAGTGTGCTTGCTCCTGCGATTGAAATCGCCAGTTTCAGCTTTATATTCAGACAACCAATTACAACTCGCGATTTCATCACGCAATTTTTCGAAGAGACGGTTTTCGATGTGGTGGACGGATTCAAAAGAAAAGAATGAACAGAAAGATCACTGTGTCCCTAGCAGGCACCGGCAAAATTCGCCGTAATGCAGTGAGCGTATAAAATCGCCTTGTTGCTGGCTTTACGTTAGCGTGTAGGTTACACCTACCTCCGATTAAAATTCAGATTTTATAGCTTAAACTGAGGTCGATAGTCGGCACAACCTGCAATCAAACGTGTCCAATTTCCTTAGGAGTGGGCGACTGTATGGTCAGTCTTTCAAGTTTAGCTGATCAGCTTACTGTAACCAATGAGAGCTCGCGTAAAATGATAACAAATTTTATAAATTAGATTAGGCCATGGTTTCACACGTTGTGTAAGCGACGGTATTTGTACCCCAATGATAGAGCCGTTTTCAATCGAGTGTCGTAAAACCAAAACCAAAGTAATTACTCTGCCCAATCACAGCAGTCGTAAACAATCCAATGAACCAATCAGAGCTCGAAGCAATTACATGTCGGCGGCGCCAAGCGCGGGAAAACGCGTGCGAGCAAGTCACAATTGGTCAGTTGGTTTTACTTCTGATTGGTCGGGAAAGTGGCGCGAGATTTTTTAGCCAATCACAAAGCGTAGCAATGCAAAACCAAAGGAATTGTGTAATTACTTTCGATACTCAATTGAAAACTGCTCTATGACATGTCTGATTAGGGCATTTTGTTGATTCATCTAATCATTACCTAATACTTTTCTCACAGCTTGTTCGATTTGTCCTGGCTCAAATGGGAAAAGGACAGAAGAAAGATCAACTGGAAGAACTCTTAATAAGCGGCAGCTTTAAAGTCAGCTTCATGAAATATAACTGGGATTTGAACTCCAAGCATTAAGTCATAAAAACATCCCTGGGTAGCTTATGTTTTACCTTGAGCGATTTCGTAGGACGGTTAATGAATAATAAATGTTAAGTAGAAACACGCGTACTGAATCGCTATTTATTTGATTTTAGGAAGGAGGAGTTTCGAGCTTAGTTGTGTGGACTCCTGTAGGTTTGTTTTTGCCCCACGTTTGACTTGCTAATAGAGACATTTACAATGTAGCTACAGGTTTTCGGCTTGCAAACGTCAAACCGCAAACGTCTAGGAGTCACGTGACCAGGCGCTGACTTCACGTTTGAGGTTTTCAACGCACGTTTTCGATGGCAGGAGGTAGGTTTTCACGTTTGTGATTTCCCTCAAGGTTTCTTTGCTTTTCTTTTCAGTTATCTCACGTATTGACGGTACAAACATGTAACGCAGTTATCTGTTTAGATATAGAGAAGAAATTTAAGTCGAAAGAGCCGGTGCATGTTGAGCATTTTGTCTTCTCTCGAAAAACAAGCATTTTGCACAGGGGGCAAATCCAATATGGCGGCAATCAACACCGAGCGAGTGAAAACCTCTAGCTAAACCGGTAAAAGTCATGATACCTCGAACGCTAAACGACTAACCTGAAACTGCCGTTTGCCGTTCACGTGAAAAACCTGTAGTTAAATGTCTCTAATATTGACAAACTTAAAGACAGCAAGAGGCACATACAACACCGTCTTCGCGGTATGGCCAGTAAACGACTTTCGGTTCGTGCAGGGGTCCCACCGCTAGCCATGCTGATGAGTCCTAACAAAACAGCTGTCCATGACATTCTTTCCTTGTAAAATTCATTAATAATTCATAAGGGTACTAACAAATAGAAATGAGCCATTCCAATCACATGGTTACCCAGTAATCCAGATACAACTCACTATGGATTTGGTGTCGTGTGCTTTTCCTTTCTTAGTTTTTTTTTTTTTTTAATTGTAACTTAAATTAATAGTGTAAACACTTTAAAGCAAGAGAGACAGAAACCTACGAGGATAGCTATAGGTGCAAGATGTCCGTGAGTTTTTATTTTCTAGTTCACTGATGTACGATATAGGATTCAATGTACAATTTGCTGTTTTTCCATATGTATATTAACTACAACAATGAGCCATCACAAGGCTGTGGTTTTTGTATTTATGAAACATTCCTATACTTATATCGAATATTGCTATTGTAATTAATTCACACCAACCTATTTAACCGGTAAATAAATACATTCTCATTCTTTTATCAAATATTGCTATTGTAATCAATACACACCACCTATTTAACCGGTAATTAAGAAAAATGTCAATAAACTGCACGTTACTGTGTACTTTTAGTGAAACGTTTGTAACATTCTTTGTTTATTTAACAAGTTCTGAGCAATCAAGACAGGAGTAAACTATTTTTAAAAAAACAATCAGAGGTAAAACCAAATCAATCGCCAACCTCGTTCCCAGGGTCTCTCTGGGGGGCGGGAAGAAGAAAGACCCTGGGAACGAGGTTGATCAATCGCGGCAGGGGTAATTTGCCGAACGCCGAACATTGTTCTCACCCGTAACAGTAAATAAAATCTAACCCATTTGAATCAGTGCTTAACCCTAAATACTGTTAATCAGTGCCACAGTATTTAGGGTTAAGCACTGATTCAAATTGGTTAGCTTTTATTTACTGTTCTGGGTGAGAACAATGTTCGGCAAATTACCCCTGCCGAATCAATCGTGGTGTGATCCACCGTGGGCCTACGGAGCACAACAGATGCACGTATCACATAAGTGGTGATAAAACTGAAAGAGGAGGGGTGCAACCTCCCGCCCCTTTCCAACAATTTTCACTTCAGGCCTACCCTCTTTTATTCCGGGCCCCTCCTTATGAGCAAGTATGGAAACGCCACTAAGATTGACTTGTGTTCTCTTTTAATTTCCCTTGCTGATGGAAAACACAGGAACTGTGAACGGGCTTAGTCTTGTCTAGAAGCAAACAAAAGTGGTCGCGTGGGTACATTTTTACTTGGTTTGCGTTAGTGATTTCGTTCCGCGGTCAGGACCCATAAGGGAGAAGAAAGGTTGCTTGTTTTCGAACTTAAATAGGACACAAAACTAAAACACAAACGTAAATTCAGGTCATGTATTTACCAGCTACCACCTGTGGCAGTTCATGACAAATCTTTATTATCTGTATACAATTCACCCCAACCTTGCGGAGGCTTCGCTATAACGGGCACCATGCATGCATATTAATACGCTGCGTAGTTGAAGGCTGAGGTGATAAGATTTACGGACGTAAAATCCGCCATTTTGAAAGATCCTGGCGTATTTTGTCGGCGCGTAAAACATGATGAAAGGCCTTTCGGTTCATTTTCATTTAACGGTTTCAGATTTTTTATTATTATATTGCTACGCATTGTGATTGGCTAAAAAATCTCGCGCCACTTTCTCGACCAATCGAAAGTAAAACCAAAACCAATCGTGACTTGCTCTAGCCTGCGGACAGGCTTCCAGTCGGACGGCGGGGCCATACGAAAATAGCGCCCCCCGCAGGCTAGACTTGCTCGCACGCGTTTTCCAATTGCTTTGAGCTCTGATTGGTTCATTGAATTGTTTACGACTGCTGTGATTGGTCAGAGTAATTACTTTGGTTTTGGTTTTACGACACTAAATTGAAAACTGCTCTATTTACAAAGAAATAAATTAGGTAGAAATACGTTTACATATTAAGTAGGGAAGAAAGTACATTTTTTTAGAGAAGCAATACAAAATATATAGACAGTGACACGTTGGAAATAACCCCCGAAAACGCAATTTCATCGTGTCACGGAACATAATGTCAGACCAGGAAGACTACGATGATATCACTACCATCAACGAGGATGACGAAGAGGACAAGGGGGGAATTGAAGTACTGTGATGCACGTTCCATGCTGCCCGGCCAAAAGAGCGACTACACAAAGAGAACCACAGGTAACCCAAGCTAAAGTGATGTTTACACGCTGTAATTTGAACGTCGTGGTAACTGTTGCGTAACAGCGAAATTATAAAGGATTTGTATGGGGAAAATTCACCTCGAATTTGAGCGTAAAATTAGAAACGATATTTGAATAAAACTGGCTCACCTGAACTTCTTTGTGTGTTTACTTGTGTCTTGAGTGGTTTGGGGGTCGATTCGAAGCGATAAACTAAAACTCGCTGGAATCGCTTCGAATCGACCCCAAAACCACTCAAGACACAAGTAAACACATAAAGAAGTTCAGGCGAGCCAGTTTTATTCAAATATCGTTCCTAATTTTACGCTCAAATTCGAAGTGAATTAACCCTATACAAATCCTTTATAATTTCGCTATTACGCAACAGTTACCACGACGTTCAAATTACAGCGTGTAAACATCACTTGAGCTTGAGTTACCTGTGGGAGAACAATATCAATGTTACTGTTGCTTGTGGTTTTGGTTTTGGTTTTAGCAATAACGTATTTGGTTTTAGCAATAACGTATAACTGTATTTGGTGACTTGGCTGCCCCATTTTCAAAACGGCGGATTTTACTCCGGTCTATTGGTGGCACCAAGTCGAGGTACCGAAGGCGCCCATCATAGCAGGAGTTGACTGTGCATGGATGTACAATGTTTACACTGCCTACAATCCTACAATATATATCACTGCTTTGCACTAAGCTGCTACTGTACCAGAAGGGTCAACAAGCGCTGTATTTAATAATCCTCACAATTATTTAAAAACCTGAAAATATGACACGGTATCTGGTATTTATTGACCAGGCTCCGGTTGTTCAAAAGGTGGATAGCGCTTAATCCACCGGATAAATCACTATCCAGTGGATAGGCATAATAACAAAACCACTATCCACTGGATAGTGATTTATCCGGTGGATAGCGCTATCCATCTTTTCAAAAACCGGGACCAGTAAATTACTCCCATGTACATGAAATGATATTGTGTTAATTATTGTATGAAAAATCCCATATTTTGGTCTAAATAGGCGAATCTTTGATTACAGTAATTACAGTCAAAACCACTATTAAGTGGCCCTCTATAAAGCGGTCACTTATCTCCGGGATTAAATCACTCCCCATATTTACTGTAAACTTGACCTATTTTAAAGCAGTCACCTCTATTAAGTGGTCAGTTGACTATTCCCAGAGGGTGACCGCATATGCACATCTAATCGAGCTGCAAAAAAATCGGATCCGAATAATTTATTTAAAGGGGGATTAGTATGCCAACAAGCGTTCTCTGGAAATTCGAGTGCAATATACTAGATACTCTTGCAATGTTGTTTTAAAAACTTAAAATTTTACAAAGAACGTACAGAATGTAAACGCAAATGGCTCATTAGCGCTTTGGCCACCCAACCCATTTTGCAGTTTGTGATACATGTAGCTGAGATATTTTCTTAACCATTACATGACAGAGCTACTTAACTGTAAATATTGCGTTAAGAATAGTTTAACAAGCTCTTTTAACTTTTAAAGACAATTCGTATTTAGCACAGTGCCTTCTCTATGTAAATTTGTATACTTAGAAAAAAAAATTAAACATTGATGTCAGTGCCAAAGATTTGCCTATTGACTGTTAAAAAGTACTGATTATCTTGTCTTAGATACCACACCAAAACACCTGGGTGATACTGTACAACTTTCTTTTATCTTTTCTTAGCTTCCGACTGTGCACATTGGCTAATCTGCTCTGCAAAACAAAAACAAAAAAAGGAAAAACTATAAGAATCTTGCACTTGAATTGACATTCACTCCTAGTGTTCAAAACACATTAAAATTAAATGACTACAAGGAGACGAGAAGTACATGTAGCGAGTAACGAGTCAATCCTAGTTTTATTTTTAAAATTATGCACAACACAATCTAGACTTGTGGAGCCCACTCATTTGGCATTAACACAAAACTGGACCGACGAATATTGTCTCATTTTTAAACAACAATATTTGTTGTAAATTTCTTTATTTTATTTCATTCGGAAAAAGAGCTCGCACCTGAAGCCTTATTTAAGGTTACAGTGTACCTTCAGATCGAAAATTTATTGAAAAATTTTTTTTGGCGTTAAAATAAAGTTTACAGAATGAACTTTCATCCAAAAAAAAAAGGTATCGAAAAATAGTGAAAATTGACGGAGAAATGACGGTATAACTTTTGTGGGCGGAGTTTGTTTATTAAGCGATATGTTTTTTTAAGCGCCGTTTTCTCAAAGTTAATTTTTCGCTTGTTGGGGACACTTTAAAGAGCTACAACTCAATGGGAATTTGTTCGATTTTCCTTAAATTTGGACAGAAGCTAGGCTAACATATAATCAACAAAATCGTGTCGGCGAATTTCTTAATTCCGAAAACCTTTTTCGTCAAGAGGCATTTCCGTGCGATCATTCCAATTTTTTTTCTCCCCTTTTCGAAAATATTCTGTAACTTTTCACTGCAATTGAATATGGAAAATCGCCGATACGTGTTTTTAGCGCTTCGTGTCCGGAAACCCGAGAACAAATCAAATTAGCAAAATATAATAATCGCTTTGAGTTATAGCGTTTTAAAGCTGATTCGGACGTTCGAATTTAGACGTCGTAAAAAAATCGACAATTCATTTTATTACCAAATGGTTTCCATATTTAGATAGCCAGCTCTATAAGCTTTAATTTGATATCTGGGTTTAGGTATATTAAGTGTAATCTTAAGACACTAGAGCTGTTATACTGGAGACACCCCCGAAGGTATACTGTAACCTTAACAATTTTTGTTCTCCAAAAGTAACGACCTTGCGAAAGGAGCCACCCAAAAAGGCTGCTTATTCTAAAAGTATGAGGGCTGTTACTTTTTTTATAGTGTCTCAGTCTATATATTTTACCTTGAGAGATACATGTATCTAGGGATTGTTTCATGCAAAACACTTTCCCTTCACCCAAATGAGGACTAAAAATTATTTCAGCCCTAAATTGGATCTGTTTCAAGCACTGTATTAACAAGGACGGATCCCAGGGAGTGATTGAGGGGGTTGCAATGGCTTTCGTTCACCTTTTTTAGTATATTAATATGTAATTATATATTTTGACAAAGATGGTGCTTTTTCGGGCCAAAACCACATGATTCTTGCCAAAATTGCCAAAAGGTCACTTAGGGTGTTTTGTGCACCCAGAGCTCTTCATATAATTTATTTATGCTGTCGATGACATACACCTGTAGGGTACTCACGCAGAACCCTTCATACATTTATGTTGTAGATTGCATAGGGCAGTGACTCACCTGTGAGCCAGTCGACTCCTTCATTCAGTCCTTCACCTGAAAGAGCATTACTTGCACTGAAAAAAAAAGGGAACCTAAGTCTGTAAGTTATTACACAGTTACACACCACATTTATTTCACATTATATAGACTGTGTGGCATCCCTTGTGTTAAATTACATGTACCATCTGTGAACATTTTACCTGCCAATCAGGGAACATGTATGTTGTATAAAATGCATCTCCTGCCATCGATGCTTCAATTCATACATGTACAAAGGGGAAACTGGTCACAGTCTGCATAAATGCTTTGGCAAACACCTTCAAAGCATTCAAAAAAACACTCCTGGTTTCCCAGTGGCCAAGCATTTCAACTCTGATGGTCACTCACTGTCGGACATCACCGTCAGGAGACTGAGGTTATGCACCAGTTACAACCTCAAAAGGAGGCAAGTGAAAATGGAAACCATCTTCAAGTTGGGCACCCAAAACCGTATGGGATCAAAAACTTTTTTTTCCACTTCCTCTGAATTGCACATGCTCATGCACTATTTCCTTTTAATAGCATGCACTATCATAATTTTTCTAATAAATCAAGTTTTCAAATAAAACAAGTCGCATTCAAAACAACAGCCATCAACTTGATGGAGGACTTAATAAGCCCAAAACGTCGTGGATGAAATTACATTTTAACTTTAACACTTTCACAAAAAATTTCAAGTTTATTATTTTTTCCATAAAAAAATTATTATGTTTATTTCTTTAATTTCAAATACTGTGTGAAAATGATTTCTCCTTATTTTACTGTATTCCACGGATAACTTTCCAATAAATTATTATTAAACAATAATATGTTTAATATCAATTTTTTTTGGCTAGTATATATAGTAGTAGTATAACTTATTAATGCCTTATGAAACTGTCATATCTTATCATCCTTGAAAAACCAGGGGCAGATACTTGAGGTGGAAAATAAAATCCATGGGTGGTAATGGGTAAGCAGTTTGCTCATGCTGATTTCACCCATTTCATCTTTCTCCTGCCCCGATTATCAACCCCGAGGATGACATCTCACCATATATGCCAGGGTTTAGTTTTTATGTTATCCAAACCAAGATGATTGGAACACTGAGAATGAAATGAAAAAATAACATCAATGAGCCACCTAACTTGCATAAACTTGACTTCAACTTAAGGTTACAGTGTACCTTCGGGGGTGTCTCCAGCATAACAGCTCTAGCGTCTTAAGATTACATTTAATATACCAAAACCCAGATATCAAATTAAAGCTTATAGAGCTGGCTATCTAAATATGGAAATCATTTGGTAATAAAATGAATTGTCGAATTTTTTACGACGTCTAAATTCGAACGTCCGAATCAGCTTTAAAACGCTATAACTCAAAGCGATTATTGTATTTTGCTAATTTGATTTGTTCTCGGGTTTCCGGACACAAAGCGCTAAAAAAACGTGTCGGCGATTTTCCATATTCAATTGCAGTGAAAAGTTACAGAATATTTTCGAAAAGGGGAGAAAAAAAATTGGAATGATTGTACGGAAATGCCTCTTGACGAAAAAGTTTTCGGAATTAAGAAATTCGCCGACACGTTTTTGTTGATTATATGTTAGCCTAGCTTCTGTCCAAATTTAAGGAAAATCGAACAAATTCCCTTTGAGTTGTAGCTCTTTAAAGTGTCCACAACAAGCGAAAAATTAACTTTGAGAAAACGGCGCTTAAAAAAACATATCGTTTAATAAACAAACTCCGCCCACAAAAGTTACACCGTCATTTCTCCGTCAATTTTCACTATTTTTCGATACTTTTTTTTTTGGATGAAAGTTCATTCTGTAAACTTTATTTTAACGCCAAAAAAAAAATTTTCAATAAATTTTCGATCTGAAGGTACACTGTAACCTTAATAATTATATCCACAGTAAAGGTATTTACAGTAAAGTTGAAGACAAGCCACAGGCCACTCAGCCAGAGCTTAACCCGCTTTCCGTAGCATGAGGCAACTAGGAGTAAATCTACGCCACCCCCGGATGGGATGCAAGTCATTTTTTGGGTTACCCCAAGCATTTTGTTGCTGGTACCCATTTATATACCGGGGCAGAGTCAGAGACTATGTGGAGTAACTATGGAAGTTCAACATGACGTCCACGACCAGGCCTCAAGCCACCGACAGGTCTTCAGATCTGAAGTCCAGCCTGCTATAACCACTGCACCAGCGCACCTCAACAAGATAATGTAACGATATAAATGTGGTTAAATGGAATTTAAGCTAAGTTAAACACGAGACATTGCTGGGCAGCGGTTGGCTGCAAGAAGGTGGGGTGGCCGGGTGGTTTCGCAGGGCCATGTCATTTACAGCTCTCACATGGATGTCAGCCATTTCGTGCTTGTTGCCTGTTGTTGTTGGCCATACATTCAAGTTGCTCCCTGTCCACCCCTCCCGTTAGGTAAGTATGAGGTAAGTGTGTTTTCCACTGATTTCAGTGTGACGGTGCCTGGTGGTTGCTGCTCACAGGGTTGTGATGGTAACCTCCCCGCGCTCGTTGGCTTCCCCAACCCCTCAGGCACCTTCCCCGTGCTCATCTATTGGCGATGAGTTTATTTATATTAATGAATTAAATACATCAAAAATTAGTCTGTAAACTGTCCAAAGGACTTACAGTACGAACCATTCCGATCATTTTCCGATGAATTGTTTCTATTGTAGAACAATACCTTTTCGGTTATTAAAGGGCAAACATGACCTAACTAACATAAAGTCAAAAGATATTTTCTCTCTTCACAGGTTGAAGATAAATTTGATTAAAATAATCTTCATACATTGTATGTGTCTGGAATCGATATGATTTTTCAAAATGGGAGAAATCCTTGTCTTTCACTGAAGTTTATATCATATTATTGTATTGTAATGAATATTACACATTATCTACACATGACAGACTATTAGTCCTACCTTAAGGGGGGAGAGAGCGTCTTTACAATCCATTTTATTGGCAAAAACTAAAACAGGTACCCTCCTTCTGACAACATCTGAAGAGAAATGAATTTGTCAAGTTTAAAAGAATTGCACACGCCACTGTAAATGAACAAACCAACAATAAAATTACAAAATATTTAATGTCCATGTAGTCAATAACATTTTTACTGTATACAAGTATATTTTACATTTAAAAATATTGATTAAATTCTTCAAAATAGTCCAAATAGTCAAATTATAATAAGAATCATCAAATAATTTGAGATGGCCTTATAAAATAATAACCATTTCCCCTGCTCCACTCACTTACACTGAGAACTCAAATGTTTGTGCACTTGAACAGATTTATGTGTTTTCTGTGATCTGGTTTGGGTTATGATCAGGATACATGTAGCTGAAGAGCCATGATTAAAAAGGGGGCATAAGCCAGAGACATACCGTCTGGTAAGACTAGTACATTGTACAATTGTTCAAACATGAAATCTGTTTTTAAAGGTGGTGAAATCTGGGATGCAAAAGTCCCCTCAGACAAATAAAAAATAGTGACGAGAAGAGTCACAATCATATACCAGTATTAAATTTCAGCTGCAATTATTAATATTTACAAGATAACAGCATATTATAAATAGCTTGGTACCCACTAGCAACATAATGATCATAATCATAAATGTAATCATAAATTAAAGATATTATGCTTCTTATGACCTAGTGGGGACAGATTTCATAATAAAATCCTTTTGACTATAACTGCTTATCTCTCCTCAAAGGATTCCATCTTAAAATGGAGAACTGGAGCATTCACTAGCCAGGACACAAAACAAATGTACCTCATTTGCATTGTTAATGATTACGATTATGTCGCTACTTAAGGTTTTCACAATCCCCACTAAAATTCACCATTATGATATCATCAATTAAATCACACAGTGACATAATCATATCAAACATTGTCTTGTGATAATGAATAGGATTATGTTGTTTGTAAGCGCTCTTAAACTTACGATGAAATATTTTTAAGCATTTTTCACTAAGAAGACATAAGCGTTATGCAGCAAATAACAGCCGATATGTCATTGAACAAACCACCGGTAAATTTGGCATTTTGACTTGTGAAAGCTTAACCTGGTCTGACAGACAGACGGACTGGGTAGTTCTGCTACAATTTTCAGACAGAAAATCTTTCCATAGTTAGGTTTGAACACCAGGCACTTTTCAGTAAAGATAAATAAATAAAAATAAATAACAATTTTAAAGAGGGTGGCACCAAGCTAACTCTGGGTTAATTAGGGTGGCCCTCTAAAAATTCCTGGTCAAATTGGAATTTTGAAATGTTAGTTTTTTTGAGGAGGGAGGAAAAACCGGAGTACCCGGAGAAAAAACTCTCGTAGCTTCAAGTCATTATGTTGTTCCTGGACTGACAAATCACTTAGTACTTAAAGAAGTAAAATTTTATGCAGGCTTGAAATGCAATATACATTCAAGTATAACAGTACTTAATTTATGATCATTATGATCGTACTGTGGCTAGAGAGAACCAAGCTTAAGACAATCTTATGAGTACCTTCGTGTTGAAGTAACATGTTTAACTCGTCCTTGGCTACAACCATTCTTAGATGGTCGCTACTGTCTAGCACAAATATGACTGCTTGTGCAGTTCTACAATGGATTGAAGTAAAAATTAAGAAAAAAAATGTCATTAGACATTATAAAGATGAACAATTAGGTTTGTTTGCAAGTACCAAACTGCCAATTTGTACCTCACCAGAGAGATACAACTTTGAATATAATGTAACCTAAAGTTCCTTGTCTAATAAAAGATTTAATTATTATTTTATATTTTTATTATTATTTTTTTTTGCCAAAGGAGACTGCCAGCTGTATACCCAAGGATGGAGGGGGGGGGGGGGGGGGGGTGGGGGCTTTGAGTATATAAAAGTGATGGGGCATGCTTATCAGAAAGGTACATGTACACGTACACTGTAATGTACCCCTGGCAGTTATCATAATCCCATAATTAAGCCCTTTCCACCCCCCCCCCTCCCGGGCGGCATGTTTGAGGGGGGATTTATTAGAGGGGGGGGGGGTTAATAGAGAGGGGAGTACAATTTAAGCAAAATGTGATGTCATCCTTATGTCATCCAAACTTCCTGCATGTGGATAAATGTCCATAAACCCTACTGACTGATCATCAATGAAGTGTTATCATTCAGTTTCATAAACATGTATTTAAACTGCATGATAATTACTGTATCCCAAACTTGTTGCTTATTATCCCAGATTTTCTTGTCTCGGTATTCCATACCCCTGTTTTGTTTTGTTTTTTCAGAAATATTCCATGTCCCCATTATTTTTTCCTCAATTATCGCATATCCCATTATCCCCTAACTGGGAGATGGCAAAAAGCATAACCTTAAAATGATGCAAAACAGACTTTTTGGGAGCTACATTCTGGGCCATTGGCCATGTATGGCCTCATTTGCACCTTCCTGTCACTATAAAGCTGAGTACCCCCCCCCCCCCCCAACCTGGATTCAACATGCTACATGTACTTGAAGCTAAGCTTTCAAACCAAATTACATTGTATACCAAAAAAGAAATGACAACTTACTTGTAATAATGTTCCCAAAGATTTCTATATCTTCCTTGTCCAGACATGTCAAACACAGTAAAGTTGAGACTAATGAAATAAATACAGAAAAGATGCAATGCAGTTGTCATGATCATCCAATGATACAAAGGAAAAGTACAATTCCTTATCACTTCCTGATCAGTTATGTTTCCATAATTTAGGAGTTTCTTTACACGCATGGAATAGGTGCTGGCATATTTGGGTATTCATGTACATTTCCGGATGTTTCAAGCGATCAGTTTTATGATCACAAAATAAAATTGTGTAGATATTGTGACAGAAAAGAAGGTACACACATCAACTTATAAATTTATGTGAGAGTTTACTTGTAAGCTAAGCTAATCAATGTAGGCTACTACAAAGTTTATTACAACGACAAGTTCAAGGTTAAATTAACCGAAACATAAAGAAACCTATATTTTCCATTACAAGATAAGCTTCAATTTACTTCTTATGTAATCATATGTTTAATATAACCTTTGCGACATGAACTTTTCCACAGTGAAGCCCACAGTCGGTACAATATCTTGTGCCTGGGCCTGAACAACGACAAGTGCGTTAGTAAATCATTTAAAGTTTGAGTAAAGTGGGTGACAGTACATTTAACCAGAACTGTTGCACAATGCGACAGCCGTTTCTAGTCAACCTGAGCCTTTAGCTTACCTTGTCGGGTTTTAGTTTGTTGATTATCGTGGTTTTGCCACTATTGTCCAGCCCTATACAAAGAACGTTGATTTCCTTCTTTTTAAAGCCCAGCCAGTTCGTTAATTTGTCGAATAAACCCATAATAATGACACCTAAATACAACAGAGTCTTACATTCGCCGTCCACAAAATTATAATTCAAATTGCAAAATTGTTTGTGGAGACGAGTCCTTCGTGACCACGCACCCCGAGCAACAAGGCTTGATCGCGTAGGACTAGGAGCTACATCCTTGACGTCATACAGGAATGGCGGTTACTCTTTCATGATACGCGATCACGAAATGCTAATTAAGTATAAGTAAAGCCTTCATGTAAGTTTACCCACGTTTGCTCACGTTCACTCTAGTTTACTCACGTTCACTCTAGTTTGCCCACGTTCACTCTAGTTTACCCACGTTCACTCTAGTTTACCCACGTTCACCATAGTTTAACCACGTTCACCCTAGTTTACCCACTTTCACTCTAGTTTACCCACGTTCACCCTAGTTTACCCACGTTTACTCTAGTTTACCCACGTTCACCCTAGTTTACCCACGTTCACCCTGGTTTAACCACGTTCACCCTAGTTTAACAACGTTCACCCTAGTTTTCCCACGTTCACCCTCGTTTAACCACGTTCACCATAGTTTACCCACGTTCACCCTAGTTTACCCACGTTCACCCTGGTTTAACCACGTTCACCCTAGTTTTCCCACGTTCACCCTCGTTTAACCACGTTCACCATAGTTTACCCACGTTCACTCTAGTTTACCCACGTTCACCCTAGTTTACCCACGTTCACCCTAGTTTACCCGCGTTCACCCTAGTTTACCCACGTTCACCCCAGTTTACCCAGGTTAACTCTAGTTTACCCGCGTTCACACTAGTTTACCCACGTTCACCCTAGTTTACCCACGTTCACCCTAGTTTACCCACGTTCACCATAGTTTACCCACGTTCACCATAGTTCACCCACGTTCACCCTAGTTTACCCGCGTTCACCCTAGTTTTCCCACGTTCACCCCAGTTTACCCACGTTAACTCTAGTTTACCCGCGTTCACCCTAGTTTACCCACGTTCACCCTAGTTTACCAACGTTCACCATAGTTTACCCACGTTCACCCTAGTTTACCCACGTTCACCCTAGTTTACCCACGTTCACCATAGTTTACCCACGTTCACTCTAGTTTACCCACGTTCACTCTAGTTTACCCACGTTCACCCTGGTTTAACCACGTTCACCCTAGTTTAACAACGTTCACCCTAGTTTTCCCACGTTCACCCTCGTTTAACCACGTTCGCCATAGTTTACCAACGTTCACCCTAGTTTACCCACGTTCACCCAAGTTTACCCACGTTCACCCTAGTTTACCCGCGTTCACCCTAGTTTACCCACGTTCACCCCAGTTTACCCAGGTTAACTCTAGTTTACCCGCGTTCACACTAGTTTACCCACGTTCACCCCTAGTTTACCCACGTTCACCCTAGTTTACCCACGTTCACCATAGTTTACCCACGTTCACCATAGTTCACCCACGTTCACCCTAGTTTACCCGCGTTCACCCTAGTTTTCCCACGTTCACCCCCAGTTTACCCACGTTAACTCTAGTTTACCCCGCGTTCACCCTAGTTTACCCACGTTCACCCTAGTTTACCAACGTTCACCATAGTTTACCCACGTTCACCCTAGTTTACCCACGTTCACCCTAGTTTACCCACGTTCACCATAGTTTACCCACGTTCACTCTAGTTTACCCACGTTCACTCTAGTTTACCCACGTTCACCCTGGTTTAACCACGTTCACCCTAGTTTAACAACGTTCACCCTAGTTTTCCCACGTTCACCCTCGTTTAACCACGTTCGCCATAGTTTACCAACGTTCACCCTAGTTTACCCACGTTCACCCAAGTTTACCCACGTTCACCCTAGTTTACCCGCGTTCACCCTAGTTTACCCACGTTCACCCTAGTTTACCCACGTTCACCATAGTTTACCCACGTTCACCCCAGTTTACCCACGTTCACCCCAGTTTACCCACGTTAACTCTAGTTTACCCGCGTTCACCCTAGTTTACCCACGTTCACCCTAGTTTACCCACGTTCACCATAGTTTACCCACGTTCACCATAGTTTACCCACGTTCACCCTAGTTTACCCACGTTCACCCTAGTTTACCCACGTTCACCCTGGTTTAACCCCGTTCACCCTGGTTTAACAACGTTCACCCTAGTTTTCCCACGTTCACCCTAGTTTACCCGCGTTCACCCCAGTTTACCCACGTTCACCCCAGTTTACCCACGTTAACTCTAGTTTACCCACGTTCACACTAGTTTACCCACGTTCACCCTAGTTTACCCACGTTCACCCTAGTTTACCCACGTTCGCCCTAGTTTACCCACGTTCACCCTAGTTTTCCCGCGTTCACCCTAGTTTACCCGCGTTCACCCTAGTTTACCCACGTTCACCCTAGTTTACCCACGTTCACTCTAGTTTATCCACGTTCACCCTAGTTTACCCACGTTCACTCTAGTTTACCCACGTTCACCCTAGTTTACCCACGTTCACTCTAGTTTACCCACGTTCACCCTAGTTTACCCACATTCACTCTAGTTTACCCACATTCACCCTAGTTTAGCCACGTTCACCCAAGTTTACCCACGTTCACCTTAGTTTACCCTCGTTCACCCTTGTTTACCCACGTTCACTCTAGTTTACCCCGTTCACTCTAGTTTACCCTCGTTCACCATAGTTTAACCAAGTTCACCCTAGTTTACCCACGTTCACCATAGTTTACCCACGTTCACTCTAGTTTTCCCACGTTAACCATAGTTCAACCAAAATCACCATAGTTTACCCACGTTCGCTCTAGTTTACCCACATTCACCCTAGTTTACCCACGTTCACTCTAGTTTACCCACATTCACCCTAGTTTACCCTCGTTCACCCCTGTTTACCCACGTTCACTCTAGTTTACCCACGTTCACTCTAGTTTACGCTACTCACAATGCAATGCTTACATTACTTACAATAAGTTACTCTACTTACAACAACTACAATACAATACTCATACTACTTACAATGCAATGCTTACACTTCTTACAATACAATACGCTACTTATATACAATACGTACAATACAATACTCACACTACTTACAATGCAGTACTCACATTGTTTACAATACGGCGCTAGTAACATTACTTATAGATATCGCCAGCTTAAAGAATTTATTTTAAAGGACCAATTTTTATGTTCAAATTCGTCTTTTCTTTTAAAGCTCATAAAAAATCTTGCTTTTACAATGAAGGATTTAAGGATTTGAAGAGGTTTATTTATTGATTTTAAAAAAAAAACGCTGAAAGATGTCAGGAAACTTGCAAACGCTTCTATGTTTGGGATTTTCTCTTGTATTTTACAAGTCCAGATAAAATATCCGACAACAAGAAAGTAGAAATATTGTTGTGTGTGGGAAAGAATATCTGTTCTCAGACCTAGTATTATCGCCAAGGATAAATTATCAATTCTTGTCGTTGGTACTTTTCATGAAACCATCTTCCAAAACCCTGCCAGAAAAGTAAAGTTTCGCTACAGTACCAGAATGAATGAATTAGTGTTTCTTTCTTTCCACTACAGAAAGTACAAATATCATTATTCCTGATACCAATTTTATTTAAAAAGTCATTTGTTGCTAGTCTTCTATGAAGCAGTTTAAACTGGAAAATAATTAATTTGGATCAGTATTTTTGTACAGCGGAAAGGGATTTTGTAAACAGCCTTCCAGTTGATCAAATCAGTACATTGTAATTAATGACAGTCAATAATCCACTTATTTTGGCTTTTACTAGGGCAACTCTGTCTTAAGCTGACAAGTTTCTCGTAAGCTATTCTGTTAGATTTGTTAGCTTTTATAAAATTATCGGTAAAACTAACATCTGGAGAGAGGTGTAAACAACTTGTCCAAACGTTTATTCTTAGAATCGTGGCATTCAACCATCGACCCTAATTGTGTCAACGAACGGAAGCCATTCCCAAGAGTATACCTACCAATTGTCAAGGATTTTAAATAACTTGTTTCCCACAAAAAGAACATTCATTCTCTGATGAAGGCCGCAGTTAGCGACCGAAAATTTAGAAAAACTTTTAAACTTTTTATAAAGATTTTTTAACAGGTAAGTTCCAAAACTTTTATTTATTATCAAAACTAACATAGTTTATGTTATTTACAAATCGGTTTTTTTTGTCTTTCCTAAGGGCTTTTATGGCAGATACAACACCATGAAAGACAAGAAAGTTTGTTTTGATGCCAAAGCGGTCTTTGAAGTTAGAGAAAGATAGAAATTTGTTCTCATCTTTCATAAGATGCCCAACTGTTTTAATTCCTTTAGCGGACCATGATTTATAGTATATTGGCTTATTCACAACCCTGATAAGAGAATTGTGCCAGGGATGCAGCGAAAATAAACGTTTTACAGATTTTACGCTATCGTCAAAATTAATTTCTGACCATATTTACAAAATTTCAGACGTAAAGGCGTCAGATACATTAATATACCGAGACAGATCACTTTTATTAAGGTTTCCTTTGAAAATATCAGGTCCTCCATACTCTTGTAATTCAAAGTCAAAAAAAAGTTCCCATTTACCAGAATTGTCTCTGTCTAAGAATTTTTTAACCCAGGTTGATTTGAGCGCTTTATTAAAAGACATCATCTTTAATCCTCCGTTTTCATAATCACTAATCTTAACGTTTCGCTTGATTTTGTCCCCAGAAAGC
This sequence comes from Cladopsammia gracilis, assembly GCA_022457155.1. Classification (NCBI taxonomy): domain Eukaryota; kingdom Metazoa; phylum Cnidaria; class Anthozoa; order Scleractinia; family Dendrophylliidae; genus Cladopsammia; species Cladopsammia gracilis. The sequence goes on from JAJGOT010000245.1 coordinate 1,085,930, forward strand.
CTTGTTGATCTCATCTAACACTCGATGATTTGTTTGTAGGGGAGAAAGTATATAAACGAGTTGTGAGGCAATTAAACTCTTTAAAACAACAATTTTCCCCAGAAGGCTTAAGCGGCGGTATTCCCAGCAGCTTAAGCAATGTTTTACTTTTTTAGACATCCAAACGCCAAGAGCCTTTACTTTGTGTTTGTCCCATTTCAGATTCTTTTCAGGACAGAAATTTTCGTTGGCGTCCAGTGCAACATCCGATCCAAAGTATTTCGGTTTTTTTTGTTGTTAAGCCGCAGGCCAGATATAGCACTAAAAAGTAGCTAAAAGTTCTAGGTCATGTAAAGTGGACAGGAAGGACTTCTGGGAACCATCAAGAATGATTGTAGTGTCATCGGCATATTGACTAATTTTTGATTTCTTTGCCATGAACTGAAATTCCTTTTATAGCGTTGTTTCTTCTGATTTTTTCAGCTAATATTTCCACACCAAGAACAAAGATTCTTTTGTGTGAAAAGGGGGCAGCCTTACCTAACTCCTCTTTCAGGTGTAAACAAACTACTTGCCCACCCATTGTTTAAGATACAGCTTTCTATACTTTGATAACACAATTTAATCCAGTTTATAATTGATGGCCCAAAAAGAAAAGACTCTAATGTTTTCCATATAAATGACCATTCCACTGTGTCGAAGGCCTTTTCGAAATCCAAAAATAGTAGTAATTCAGGAATATCATAAGCAGCCGTGTGGTTTATTATGCCATCAATTAACCTAATATTTTCACCAATAAATCCACCTTTCAAAAAAACAGTCTGGTCGTTATTAACTAGTTTGGGAATGATTCATACGATTCACTATGTCCTTTGCTGCTATTTTATAATCATAATTCAATAGTGTTATTTAGCGCCAATTTTTAACATATATAGTAAGGTTCTGCGTCTTTTTTTTTTTGGTATTAGTTTAATTATCCGACGTCTTTGGCTTACCGTTTTTCGGATCAGTTATTTAAAAAAAGGTTGCTAATTTCGGTATTGAATATTTGCTCCTAAATGGAATAATATGATCCTGTAACTTTACTGAATGAAACATAAAAAAACAACATTTTTTTGTGTACTGGACTTCCTGAGTGGATACTAGATTAAATATTAATCTTGGTCTGAGGCAGAAATTGCAAAGTAAACCAAAACTGATAAAAACCATAAATGTTTTAAAGAATTTCTCTGTGGTGGGGTTTCACTGAAATGTTAAACAACTCGAAAATTGTAAAAAAGTTTAGAAAGAGTGAAAATTACGAAATTAGTACATGGCAGTATTTGGTTTTTCCTTGACACCTTACCGTTAGGGTGAACGTGGGTAAACTAGAGTGAACGTGGATAAACTAGCTAGGGTGAACGTGGGTAAACTAGGGTCAACGTGAGTAAACTAGGGTGAACGTGGGTAAACTAGAGTGAACGTGGGTAAACTAGCTAGGGTGAACGTGGGTAAACTTGGGTGAACGTGAGTAAACTAGGGTGAACGTGGGTAAACTATAGAGAACGTGGGTAAACTATGGTGAACGTGGCTAAACAAGGGTGAACGTGGGTAAACTAGGGTGAATGTGGGTAAACTAGAGTGAACGTGGGTAAACTAGAGTGAACGTGACGTGGGTAAACTAGGGTGAACGTGGGTAAACTATGGTGAACGCGGGTAAACTAGGGTGAACGTGGGTAAACTACAATGAACTTGGGTAAACTAGGGTGAACGTGGGTAAACTAGGGTGAAGGCGGGTAAACTAGGGTGAACGTGGGTAAACTAGAGTGAACGTGGGTAAACTAGAGTGAACTTGGGTAAACTAGGGTGAACGCGGGTAAACTAGGGTAAACGTGGATAAACTAGGGTGAACGTGGGTAAACTAGGGTGAACGTGGATAAACTAGGATGAACGTGGGTAGACTAGGGTGAACGTGGGTAAACTAGGGTGAACGCGGGTAAACTAGGGTGAACGTGGGTAAACTATGGTGAACGTGGGTAAACTAGGGTGAACGCGGGTAAACTAGAGTGAACGTGGGTAAACTAGGGTGAACGTGGGTAAACTAGGGTGAACGTGGGTAAACTAGGGTGAACGTGGGTAAACTAGACTGACCGGGGGTAAACTAGGGTGAACGTGGGTAAACTAGAGTGAACGCGGGTAAACTAGAGTGAACGTGGGTAAACTAGGGTGAACGCGGGTAAACTAGGGTGAACGCGGGTAAACTAGGGTGAACGTGGGTAAACTATGGTGAACGTGGGTAAACTAGGCTGAACGTGGCTAAACTAGAGTGAACGTGGCTAAACTAGGGTGAACGTGGGTAAACTAGGGTGAACGTGGGTAAACTATGGTGAACGCGGGTAAACTAGGGTGAACGTGGGTAAACTACAATGAACTTGGGTAAACTAGGGTGAACGTGGGTAAACTAGGGTGAAGGCGGGTAAACTAGGGTGAACGTGGGTAAACTAGAGTGAACGTGGGTAAACTAGAGTGAACTTGGGTAAACTAGGGTGAACGCGGGTAAACTAGGGTAAACGCGGGTGAACTAGGGTGAACGTGGGTAAACTAGGGTGAACGTGGATAAACTAGGATGAACGTGGGTAGACTAGGGTGAACGTGGGTAAACTAGGGTGAACGCGGGTAAACTAGGGTGAACGTGGGTAAACTAGGGTGAACGTGGGTAAACTAGGGTGAACGCGGGTAAACTAGAGTGAACGTGGGTAAACTAGGGTGAACGTGGGTAAACTAGGGTGAACGTGGGTAAACTAGGGTGAACGTGGGTAAACTAGACTGACCGGGGGTAAACTAGGGTGAACGTGGGTAAACTAGAGTGAACGCGGGTAAACTAGAGTGAAGTGGGTAAACTAGAGTGAACGTGGGTAAACTAGGGTGAACGTGGGTAAACTAGAGTGAACGTGGGTAAACTAAGGTGAACGTGGGTAAACTAGGGTGAACGTGGGTAAACTAGGGTGAACGTGGGTAAACTTGGGTGAACGTGGGTAAACTAGGGTGACCGGGGGTAAACTAGAGTGAACGTGGGTAAACTAGAGTGAACGTGGGTAAACTAGGGTGAACGTGGGTAAACTAGAGTGAACGTGGGTAAACTAGGGTGAACGTGGGTAAACTAGGGTGAACGCGGGTAAACTAGAGTGAAAGTGGGTAAACTGGGGTGAACGTGGGTAAACTATGGTGAACGTGGGTAAACTATGGTGAACGTGGGTAAACTAGGGTGAACGTGGGTAAACTAGGGTGAACGTGGGTAAACTAGGGTGAACGCGGGTAAACTAGAGTGAACGTGGGTAAACTAGGGTGAACGTGGGTAAACTAGGGTGAACGTGGGTAAACTAGGGTGAACGTGGGTAAACTAGGGTGAACGCGGGTAAACTAGAGTGAAAGTGGGTAAACTGGGGTGAACGTGGTAAAATTATGGTGAACGTGGGTAAACTATGGTGAACGTGGGTAAACTAGGGTGAACGTGGGTAAACTAGGGTGAACGTGGGTAAACTAGGGTGAACGCGGGTAAACTAGAGTGAACGTGGGTAAACTAGGGTGAACTAGAGTGAACTTACATGAAGGCTTTACTTATACTTAATTAGCATTTCGTGATTGCGTATCATGAAATTACAACCGGAATGGCGGCCACGAAATGTTGTTTTCGACGTGATTTTGTGCGTCTTTCGATCAATATTTGTAGGTTTTCTTCGACTTTTACCGGGACAGCTAGTGAGTACATTTGCTGTATTTTTTATCCTCTACCAAACTTAAGTGCAGTATTGAGTTTCCCGTTGAAAGTAGCATTGTGCATAATAGGTTCTACTGGGGTCATTCTACGCGAAGGCCGGCCTGCATTCCGTGAGAATTCCCACGTCGAAGATACACCAACGGCTTTCAAAATGTACGCCAAGCAACAACGTTCTATGAAACCTAAAATATGAATTAATCAATGATCAAACGCTGGAATACGTCAAAAATGTATCCGCGGCCTTTTGAAACGCACTCTTGAATATTTCGGCGTAGGGCGAAGGGTTCAATTTCGCAATTCAGTTTCCTTTTCTGTCAGCATTTTGGGCTGAAAACTGACAGTGGCCATTTTTAAACTACAAGTCATCTTTTCAATCCAAAATTTCAGTATCAGTGTTTTTAAAGAAGAATAAAAAAGTAATCAAATGTCCTCACAACTAAATCAAATATAAGACTTATAAACGAGATATCGGATTTTTCCAGTTTATTTAAGCTTAATATAAGCTTACATGTAATTTAAGTTATAAATAAATTAAAGATACCTGCTAGCTCATGCATCCTGCTGAAAATGCCCTACAATGACTGAATTTTTCCAAATCTCTTTAAATACAAAGTACTTAAAATAAATGCAAATAATGACTACTGTACATGTAAATTGCAGAATCTTATTGAATATTAATAGTATTATTTTGCTTTTAATATGCCTTGCTCTTATAAGAGTTCTAACACATGCAATAGACCATTTTACAGTTGTCTTTTTAGTGTCCTGGCCTTTGAGTGGAAGCGAGGCTGAAGCTGACCTTGTTATGATACAGACCTTGGAGCTTTTCAGATGTAAATTTACCTAGTTAGCATGAGAAAAGCATTATTAACATATGAGAGGCAGAAAAGTTTGTATCAAAGCAAAGTCACCTCCAGCCTCGCTTCCACTCAAAGGCAAGGTCACCGAGCACACAACTGTAAAATGGGTTGAAGTGGTTAGGGTGTAAAAAATATTATTATATGTTAAAATATTTCGTGTAGTGCTAAATGTAGCTGATTGTTTAATAATCATGGCAAAACTGGAAGTTTATATTCAGTCAGATGGAATAGACCTCTTTAGCTTGTACATTTTGTTTTCCCATTGTAGGTCATGTGATGTTCTCAAGGGAATTTGTTCTTCGTTTTTTCATAAATTATGCATACATACGGACGTGAAGAAAACAAAATTTAAAAGAAACAGTTCTCTAGGGTAACATCACATGACCTACATTGGGAAAACAAAATGTACAAGCTAAAGAGGTCTATTGCAGGGGTTACCAATTAAATGTGAACCACCCCCTTCAAAAGAGGTGGATAAAGTTGAGTTTTAGTGAATCAACGTCAATCAAAGAAAAGCCATTAATATTATCTTGGATTCGGACTGACATGATTTCAAGCCAGCTGTGCTAAAAGGTCAACAATTGTACCAGCTAAGAGAAGGTAAAACTTAAACAAAATTGATTTCCAAGCTACTTTAAACCAAAAGAAAAGCTGCCATTTGCAGAAACCATATTTTTAAAATAAAACTTTTAAACTTTACTGCATGTGATAATTTTGCAAACTCAGTGATGCATGAATAGTAAGTGGATCATAGAGCGTACACGCAGTGCCAGTTTTTACCATGTTAAATTAGATCTTTGCTTTAAAACTGTGACTAACCTCAAATTTGGTTGTTTTATAATCTTTCCTTTTTCTTTTCTGGTAAAATTGTTCCAAATCCAATCAGAATTTAAAAACACAATGTTTTATAATGGAAAACAATGTTGACAGTTTCCTTTGATTGATGTCCACCAAACTTAAGTTTGACCATCTAGAATGAAGTGTAATCAGTTGTGTGTTAATGGTTATTACTGTAAAGTAACATTGTTATTCATTTCTTTACTTAAGATGACGTTCTCAGAGCACCAAGTCCACATTTTGATCATCAAGAGGCAGGTCCTCTTAAGAAGTATGATGAAATGGTTAGAAATGGAAAGCTAAAGCTTGACAGATATCAGCGACAGATTGTTGAACATCTGCAAAGATTACATAGTGATATGGTTAATTATGAACCCAGTAGTGCTGGGTTTTTTAATAAGGTATGAAGTGACTCAAACTGGCTCATTTTTGAGCTGGATTTGAATATTAAATTAATATACTTACCCTTTGTTGGTGGAGGGGCAGTGATCTAGTGGTTAGCGCATCAGACTTTGAACCTGTTCAATAGAACCCAGCTACCGGCCGTGTACCGCTGCCTACTTCGCCTCTCACTGCCGGTTACCAGACCTCCCTAGCGGGATGGGCCTTACGACCCTTATCTGTCACAGCCGCCCATTATACCTTGGCCAGCCATCTACATTGTACTTAAATTCTTATTGCAACCCCTCTGTAAGTCGGTGGTTCATGCCTGGTCTCGGCCATCGTGTTGTTTCCTTAGACAAGAAACTTTGCTCCATGTTATCTCTTTCCACCCAGGTATAGAAATGGGTACTGGAGACATAAAGCCGGGGGGGGGGGGGGAGGGTAACCTTGCAATGGACTAGCATCTGATCCAGGAGGGAGTAGTAATACTCTCAGTTGCTTCATGCTATAGAAACTGGGTTAGGCTCCCTCAGTTGTGATCCATTAGGCTTGTGAAGGCTTTACCTTCACCTGTCTTTTGTTGATTTTAAGTCTAATAAGCCAAAGATATTGTTTAAAGTGCCCCTGCGATTAAATTTTATAATTGTTTTTATTTCATTTTTCGAAAGAAAATATTGTAATTACTGCCCAGTCCAAACCGTTTTTCAATCTGATCGTGAAAAGCGTTTTTTTCGACTGTACTTTTCTCATTTTCACGGCCGCCATTACATTTGCATGTTCCAGTAGTTTCAAAAGAAGCCAGAGAAAGTGACGTCAAAGACTCACTGGCTTAAAATTGCAGTGTGTGAATATAGCTTATTTAGTATGCGGCACGGGAATTTTGAGCTTTTAGATTGCCAAACATGTGTTCTGCATACTAAATAAGCTGTATTCACATGCTGCAATTTTAAGCCAGCGAGTCTTTGACATCACTTTCTCTGGCTTCTTTTGCAACCACTGGAACATGCAAATGTAATGGCGACCATGAAAATGAGAAAAGTACAGTCATAAAAAACCGCTTTCCCGTGATCAGATTGAAAAACGGTTTGGACAGATCAGTAATTACAATATTTTCTTTCGAAAAATGAAATAAAAAACAATTATAAAATTTGATCGCAGGGGCACTTTAAACATACTTTATCAGGGGTGTAGCTAAGAAAAAACTTAGCAGGCTCATTAACAAGCCCAGCCGGTTCTTCTGGCTTGTGCACCTTCAAAATCACCCCAAGTCTTTGTTTTCTAGTGACATTTCAGCCGGTGATAAGTTCTCTTTCAGCTGGTGAAATTAGCCGGTAGCCAGCTCTTAGCTACATCCCTGCTTTATTAAATATTTAGTACTTAATATTAAAAATGTTTCCACTATTTTAAATAATTTTATCCATCATTATGCTTTGCGATGATGACTTTCACAAGAATACTTGAGTATCTCAGTATGTTGGCTAGAATATTTCTCTGTTGAAGTGACCTGTATTCACTCAGGGTTCATACAGTCATGGAAAGTACCTTGAAAGTCATGGAATTGTATAATTTAATTTCCGCGCCTGAAAAGTCATGGAATTTAAGTCATGGAAAATTATGTTCATGGTACAAAATCACTAAGGCAGCATACGTTGTGGGAATAATAAGGCTTGATGAAAAATTTAAAAAAAAATTATTGTTTTGATAAAATTTTGAAAACAACTGTTAAACTCTTGGTCATGAAAAATTTGAAAAGGTCATGGAAAGTCAGGGAATTTCAAAATCCGAAAAGAGTACACGAACCTTATCACTTTGTCACAAGCAATTTAGAACTCAATTAGAAGTAATATATCAAACACGAGGAAGAGTGTTTCATCAGGATTTACAAATGTGTACCGAGATGCTGGTTGAAAAATGAGGAGTAACCAAGATTAATTGACTTTGAGGTGTTTGTATACATGATGAAACACTCTTTTGAGTGTTGTATTAAAGGGGCAGTATCACGAGGTTCCACGCGCGGCACTGTTCACTATTCTTGCACTGGAATTTTGGACATATCACTCAGTGTTAAAAGTGATCTTTTCTTTCTTCCAGCTATCAAAACGGATTTTTTGATTCAACAAATACCTCCACTTCTCAACGGCCTTTTTGAATTTGCGGAATCAAACTTGAAAACGTGGGCCGAAGTTTTCAAGTTTCAATCTCGTGATACTGCCCCTTTAAACTACAATGCAAGTTGTATTAGGCTAAAACCAGACCCCAAGAAAGTCCAGTGGCCCAGAACATAACCCCCAAAGGTCCTTTTCTCTCAGCAAAAAAAGGTTACACTTTTTGCCAAACCACCGAAAAAAGAAGTCATCACCAAAATTTTTCGCCCCAAAAAAGTCACCACAAAATTTCTAACCCCAAAGAAGTCCTCAGATCGCATATTTAAACCTAAAAATGTCTTCACACTTCCCGTCACTATGAAACTTGAGTACCTGTTCTGGGGGCTATTCGGGTGGTTTTATTTAAAAAAACATCTGCAGTATTTCTTACTAGTTAACTCATTCCTGCTATTTAACATGTTTTCTTTAGGTTTTTGGACTAGGTGGTAAACAGAAGGCCCCTCCAGGTCTTTATCTTCATGGCAGTGTGGGTAAGAAATCAGTCCTTCTAACAATATCGATACTTCTAACTCAGGTAAAGTAATAATAATTGGACTGAGTGGAGTTAACAATTCAGGGAGTAATCGGGCGAGTAATTTAAAATCGCTTGAGTGCATACATGTAGCATGGGGACAATTTGAAATTACGAGCATGATTACTCCTGAATTGTACGTCTATTTAATCGCATTCAATAACAAAATTGGATATGTAAAAGTCTATGTGGACTCATTTGAACTAAAAATGTCAGGGGTATTTTCTATCAGTTTGAAACCAGTTGAGAAATCACAAAAAAGAACCCATTTAAGTGCACCTGATTGATTTGCACACAATGTAGGTGTCACACCCACGTGACTGTGTGCCAATTATGTAAGAAATAGGTATGCAGATGGCCCATCACAATCAAGAATTTTGTTATTGATACAATTAAGATGTTTAGTAAAGTGACTTTATTAAGTTTTCTCATATTAATTTTTGTTCAATTGAAGGTTGTGGCAAGACAATGTTGATGGACTTGTTTTACGATGAAGTTCCTGTGGAAAAGAAAAACAGAGTTCACTTTCATTCATTCATGTTGGATGTTCACTCAAGTATGTTCAATGAAATTCGTATCTGTTGACTGTATGATAATGATGGGGATAATATTAGTGCTGATGACAATGATGACAATGGTGATGGCGGTGATGATGATGCTGACAATGATGGTGATGATGATGGTGACGATGATGGTGACGATGATGGTGACGATGATGGTGACAATGATGGTGACAATGATGGTGATGATGATGGCGATGATGGTGATGATGGTGATGATGGCAATTTTGATGGTGAATTATTGATAAGTGAGAACTTACAATGAATGTAATTTGGTTACCTCAAAGCTGCATTTTATCGTTGAATTTTGATTAGATAGTTGATCTCGTACAAAAGTATACAAATTAATTAAAAGTTGCAAGTTCACCGTTTCTTTTACTGGAAGATTTGTTTGTATTATGTACTTGTAACATTTGTTTCAGGTATCCACAAGTTGAAATTAAGTCTTCCTGCAAGAGACCCTAAGTCTGTGAGAGCACAACCTTTTGATCCAATTCCACCAGTTGCAGAACAGATCAGCTCTCAGTGGTGGCTTTTGTGTTTTGATGAATTCCAGGTAACATAAAATTCACAGTTCAGTATGTCACAGGCAACCCAGGCTCAAAATAGATGGAGTTATGGTGTAATGTAACTTTGCAATCAGGGATTCCAAAGATTATCAAAAATTGTACATAGATTGAATAAAGATCATATTGATGAACATTTCTAATCATTAAACAAAAATTTCTGTTGATTATTTACAGTAAAACCCAAAAATTTCATATTTGCTAAATTTGGGATGTGTTGTATCAGAATGAATAATTTTCGGAATAATTTATGTATGGAGATTTCCAATAAATGTTTGGACACTGTAATGAACTGGACACTGTTCTAGAAGGAAGTTAAATTTGAAAATAGAAAATAGAGTATGATTTCAAACTTATCCTGAAAAGAAGTAAATGAAACAAGTAAATACATTAAAAAACAAACATTAAAAAATTATAAATTGTACACAATCCCCATATTCTGTTCCACAAATGTACCTTCTGTCAATTACATATAATTAGCAACACGTAAACTGAAAAATCAGAAATATTTTAAAAAATATGCCTATACTTGTGGGTCTGCCACAATAAATTATTAAAAATGATTTTTTTTCTTTTACATTTTAATAGTACCATCAAATTGGCAGACAATAGGATTTTCAGACACTAAAATGTTCAGACTGCTTAAAATTTCAAATGTTTCCCCAAAATTAAATACAAAATCCAAAAGTTTTGAAATATGTCCAGAAATGACTTGCATCATAAAATGTCCTCACCTATAAAAGTTCACCAAAACACCTGGAATTCTGTCACATATGAAGTAGGTAATATGAAAACGACAAACAACTCTATCAGATATGAAGTACTTGTTAAACAATACGTGCCTGCATTTCTGGACATGAATGAAAGTTTTGGGTTTTTATGTAGGTTTTACATACATTGTACATCTTCTTCATACATTTTAGCGGAGCACTTGCCAGGCCGAAGGCCTGGCTGCGCAGCTCCACACTCATAGAACCATGCCCGTCATTTTTCATGGTCATGGCTAGCAGAATGTTTCGCGGGCGCGGGTGTGCCGACCTCCGCCGCCGCCGTCGCGCAGGACTAGCTTGCCTTCGCGCAGGACTAGCTCGCGGGCGCGTATGACGTCGCAAAACATGCGCGTACGACGTCATGTTGAAACCAAAGCGAGGCTTTGTTTTTCGCGCGGTTACACGGCCGAATGTCACGTCAGCTAGAAAAACACTTTGATGTTTTGCTGTGAATTTACTAAGCGGAGAAAACCGTTGAAATTAAAGGCGTTATTTCCCTTAATATTTCGCGGTTTGCTACTCAAGACAAGGATACTAATTAAGGGATACTAATTAAGGGATACTCAGAAGCCGCTTTAGTGGAAAAAGACGAGCTTTCAGGGATGAAATCTTGCTTCGAGGAACTTCATGTATTACGTTTTTATCAATGCGGGAGATATTTGTTTTCTACGGATTTCAGAACCAAGCAAGCGAGGGACTTAAAGGTAAAACAGAGTAAGTTTTCGATGAGAATTTATGTTGATATCAATCTGTGAGAGACTTTTTATTGGTGTTATTGTTAGTTTTGGAGAATTGATTTTAAAACGTGCTTAAATTCAGTTGTATCGATCTCTTGAATTTCATCGAAGAAAGCTTGAACTCGATGAGCTATAATTAAGCTTAAATGGTACGCGTTTTGCTTTTAAACATAAACTAATGGAGATTTGAATAAATTTTTTCAAAATAAGATTGTGTTGTCCATTTTTATGTGTTTGTTCATTCATTAGATAGTTTGAAAAGCGATTTTATGTAAACAAAACAAGACTTTGATTTTATAGTACAGTTCTATCTTCACTCGTATCGCCTTATACAAATATGTTTGTGTATTTTTGCAATTTTTGATTTTCAAATCAGTTTCTCGGGCAATTTTTGACAAACAAAAACTGTATTTTATTCGGAAACTAGTGGTACTAGTTATTCTAGACAGAGAAAAGTTGTTTTTGTGAACTTTTGTACGGTCTATAAAAATGTACTGTGCAGACAGTCGCGTAATACTGTTTTTGAGAATTGCTAAAATTGAAAATAGCCCGTTCGTCAATCTTAATTCTTGTGCTTCCAACCTTTCACCTTAGTTAAGTTTCACCTTGGTTAAGTTTCACCTTAATTAAGCTTGTTCAAAGTGCGATGCTGTTAGGCTTGGGCTATCTATATATATTATTGTAAGATAACAACCGGCATTTTCCAAGTCATTGTTGTTATTTCTCAGGTTACAGATATTGCTGATGCAATGATTTTAAAGAGATTATTTACTGCATTGTTTGAACAAGGAGTTGTGGTGATTGCTACTTCAAATAGGCATCCAGATGGTATGATGCTCTACGATCTTTGTTGAATTCGTAAATAACTCCCCATACTGGCCTGTTTTGTAAAAAAAAATTATTGAAAAAACAAACATTAACAGCACCATTTATATGAGGTCAGTATTGAGAGAATATTGGTTGAGTTCTATTTTTGGCAAGTTTATTCACCAAACTGATAGTGTGGTGCATAAACTTGTAAACAATGTGGTATTTACTTCCGGTGCTTTTTGGGTTATTGGAAGTTTTCGTATCGGTATGTTTTAAAAAGTAATCTGAATGGTTATATTTTTGTTTAGATTTGTACAAAAATGGTCTCCAAAGAAGCAATTTCGTGCCCTTTATACCTATTCTTAAGGTAAGAGTTTGGTTGTGCAACTTTTGAATGTCATGATACCTCAGGAAACAGAAAAAGTGACTTAAATTTTTTTTTTTGCAATGCAGCAAAATTGGCCACCATAATAATCCATTTTGGTTTACCAAAGTGGTACACCAAAATGATGGACAAATTTCTCTAAAAATAACTCGATTATTAAAAATCATCTGGCATTTACCTTTAAATTTTTGCCAAGTCGCTTCATTTGGCATCTCTACAACATCTTTCATTGTACCTCTGGTGTTGTTCTCAAAACTAGATAAACAAAGCGTTTACACAGAGGAAAACGAAGGATAGTGCTAACTCAAATATTTATTAAGTAAATCATTTTCAACTCTTTGTAACTTAGTTATTGTTTCTTCTTTTTCAGAAATACTGTAAAGTTCTTTCTTTGGATTCAGGAATAGATTATCGTAAAACAGGTATGCAGCCCTTTGAAAATTATTTGGTCGTGTTTTCTAAAAAAAAGTTCGTTTCCGTTTATCAAATGAAATATTTCACTGAAGGGATTAACTGTTATTATCCAAAACAATCCAAGGTTGACATTATTCTCATTGATTTTTATTTACTTTGGATTTACAGATATGGCTTTCATTGGCAAAGTATTCTTCAGGTAGGTTTGAATGGGTTTCTCCTCGACAACAAAGCAAAACAAATTATTGAGCAATTTTGTTCACAAGAGTAGTCGAGTGTTAAAATAATTAAAGATAAAAATATATAGATATTTAATTTTCCTCTTCTCGTGAGGGGCTTTTCAGGGATAAAGTAACACGACACTTGAAACAGATAATTATTGCAAATTAAACATAAACAAGTTAAGAATCTTTATCCCAACTGGCTGGAGGCGAACCTGTTGGATATTTTATCAGCGTGGCTGAGGAGTTGAACTCGGGTTTACCGTGAAACCACTCCAGCTGGTGGTCAGAGCGGGACTTAAACACGGGACGTCTGGATTTCAAATCCTTCGCCCTAACCACTTGACCACGCCGCCTCCTTTGTTGTTTATAATTTGACAAGTAATGTTTCTCTTGCATCGGCATCGCTCAATTTTTTATGAGAGTCTACTTCTAGGAGAACACAATCTTATTGACTCTTGGTCACTCTTAGGGCCGATTTACACGGTACAACTTTGTCGCACGCGACACGCTTAAAACATGCTTACGACATACTTACAACACGAATTACTTCGTGTAAATCAACTTGTAGGTCATGTCGTAAGCATGCCGTAAGAGTGTCGCATGCAACAAAGTTGTACCGTGTAAATCGGCCCTTACGCTCTCTCGTCGAGTTTGACCCTGCTTTAATTGATTTATTTCCCTTCCCACATGCTCATGAGGCTGAGTGAGATTTTAAACTCTCGCTTCCCGTTGTCTGCCACTTCCCGTTTGCTGTTATAAACTCACGCATGCTCTTTTTGATCCTCTTAATTGCACTCAGTCTCATTGAGTGGAAACTCGTCCTTTTTAATTCGTGAAAACGTAAAGCGCTGAACGAGTTACAACAGACGGTGGCAAATATGGAAATTTGCAGTCCTTCCATCACTCGGCTGTAAGCGTTTCTTGGTAATTCAACTGACCAGTGCATAATGCTTGCGCATATATTTTGCCCGTTCCAAAGGTGATAGGTAGTGGTCACCTGCCTTACCCATGGTGACAGCGTTTGAGGGAGGGGAGGGTGGGAAGTTGGACGCAGATGACTGTGGGGGGGGGGGGGGGGGGGGTTAGGGGTTCAGTGGAGCGAAACGCGTAGGAGAGGGTAGAGTCTGAAGATTGTTTCGCTGTATTCACGAGTTGGCTCGTAGGTTCCTTTGATTATCGTATCTGATTGATGGCCACTCTTTATTTTGTTGTTCAGTTCTCTTGGATCCGCAACAGACAATGAACTTGACTGGATATTCTCTACATTAGCTCAGCAACAAAGAGAAGGTAAGTTCTCTCGAACATCGCTTGTATACACTGAAGATATATATTTTTGGTAAATTTGTTTTCAAAATCACTGAGACGTCTTTTTTTTTAAAAAAAAAAAAAGCTCTACGTGTGCGTAAAACCGTTTTTAAAGCAACGGAAAAATTAATAAAGCCGCTGAACTACAGTTAGAACCACCTTGCACAACGTGATAAACCTCACCAAGGAAACTAGTTCTCAATAGCTTTCTGATGAATAGTTACACTCTAGAATGTTATCGAAAGACTCAAAATTCAGAACCAGCTTTTACAGCATAATGAACAGTACCATAGGAACGTACTGCTCAGTAGCTTTAATTTGAATGGTCACACTGTAGGATTTCATCCACAGACTCAAAACTCAGAACCACCTTGTACGGCATAATAAACAGTACCACAGGAAAGTAACGCACTTGGGTTTCATTTCAATGATCACACTCCAAAATTTAATCCACAGTAACCCACCTTTTACATCTATACCGATAAACTGTACCACTGTCAGCAAATACTACTCGAAAGCTTTACTTCATTTGAAAGCTTCCTTACTTCGACGTGACTAATGTGAACTTTGTCTTGTTCGACAAACAGAGGATGCCGATTGCAGGCCAGGTCCCAGGGACATAAAGGTGCTTGGATCTAGAAAGTTACACGCACCCCATACGTGTGGACGAATCGCTGATTTCACCTTTGAACAGCTTTGTGCGCGGGTGAGGTTCAAATTTATATATTTTGATTGGTTGACTGTAATTTCATTGATTTTAGTGATCGGTCCAGTGCACGTGAAAAACAAATGCCCTCCTCGTGTAGTTCCTTTATTAGGTTTATAAGAAATAAAGTCATATTATCGTTTGTCTCACGATGTAGTCACTTAGGATGTAAATCGTGACGTTTCAACTGCTTACTGCTAGTCTTCATCAGGCGGCGAGGTCGACTGATCAGCACCATAATTTATAATATCAAGATGGTCAGCTGTGATTGGTGGATGGTGACGTGTAATTAGTCGACCTCATCGCCTGATGAAGACAAGCATTAAGCCGGCAGTCGAAACGTCGCGATCTACATCCAAAGTGACAACATCGTGGAACAAACGATAATACACTTTATTATTATTATACGACACAGCATTTTAGAGTGCGAATAGACGCCAAAACGAGTGCAAACATGACACGTTACTACACTTCAGACCGCGCGCTAGGAAAAACACTTTCAAAACCTTAGACTTGGTGAAAGATTACTGTTGTACAATAAACAATTTATTCAGCAAATAGTTGTGTAATACGTCCAGGCATTTTCATTCGTCAGCAGTCGTCAGTACTAACTCGTAAATATACACCGCCGTATTACACAACTTTTCGCTGAATAACCTCTATTCATTGTGCCGGCATTACTACGATGAACAATAACCAAATATTTCAGGATTATATTTGTTTGAGAGCCACGGGATTATTAGTGCTATGCCACAATTTAGTGTCACCCTCCGTAAATGAAATTAGATTGGATTGGATTGGAGGATGTTGTAGCTTCCTCTGTACTGAACTTTTTTTTTTCTTGTTGTTCATTTAGCCCTTAGGAGCAGCAGATTATTTAGCCCTTTGTGAACATTTCGATGTCATTATCCTTCGAAATATACCGAGAATGACAGTCCTTCAGAAAACAGAGGCCAGGAGATTCATCACGTTCATAGACGCTCTTTATGATAATAGGGTGAGTTAGGTGACGTGACCATCAAGAACCCTAAAATGGTTTTTGCCTCATATCATACATGAACAACCCAGGCGTAGAAGCGAAATAGACCATTTTACAGTTGTCTTCTTAGTGTTCTGGCCTTTGAGTGGAAGCGTGGTTGAAGTTGACCTTGTTATGATACAGACCTTGGAGCTTAGTTAGCATGAGAACAGCATTATTAACATATGAAAGGCAGAAAGGTTTGTATCAAAGCAAGGTCACCTCCAGCCTCACTTCCACTCAAAGGCAAGGTCACCAAGCACACAACTGTAAAATGGACTATTGATAACCAAAGCAACCGGGTTTGGTCTCGTACGGTAAGACTGTGTTTGAAAATAGCGCGGTCTCAACAAATTTCAATCTGCCCAACACTAATATGTAAACGTTATTTACTGAAGGCATATAGCTGCACAGACTAGGAAAAAAAAAGAGAAATTATTTACTTAACATGACCCACTAATAAAATGATGTGGAGCCGGTCCATTAATTTTCTTAAACCGCTCGTCTAATACCTCGTTCGCACCAACGCTTAAACATGTTTAAATGTTTAAATAGTTTTAATAGTTTTAATAGTTTAAAACAGGTTAAGAAAAGTACCTCCTAACCTGTCGTAATATTTGGAGTGAAATATTTACTAGAGGAAACTTTAGTGACTTTTTTTACCATTCCAGGTAGTTTGAGTCATATACATTAAAAAACGTTCAAGATAGGGGATAAAAACGTAGTTAAATTACCAACATTTAAATATGTTTAACCATTGGTGTGAACAGGGCTTAAGTTAAACTTCGTTTATTTAAATAACTGGCCCTTTAAGTCTAAAAGTTAGTCCCAAGAGAGCCTGGCGCACGCTACTGGTGTACACGAGCGTAACACCGTGCTTATGCACCAATTCACGTTCTGTGAAAGGCACGAATTTCACGCAAAAGCACACGAGGAAAAAAAACATAAAAGGCACAAGTTAGGCACAGACTAGGCACGTTTTACAGAATGCTTAGGCACAGTTTAGGCACAGCTTAGGCACAGTTTACGCCCATTTAGGCTCGTTTTTCGGAAACGTTATATTTAACTCGTCTGAAGGCAAGCCGTACGAAAATTCTCGGCGAGTGACCAACCAGATTCAGTCCGTGAAAAATATGGTTATCAGCGAGAATCGAAAATGACGAGTCATAGTAATAATTCGGCTGACACGAGCAAGACAAACAAACGACAATTGAGCGAGAACAGCAAGACATAATAGTAATAATAAAACATTAGCTATTAACTTTAATTGCAAAAGAAAAAATGCCTACATATCATCAAAGCGGAGAAATTATGAATTGTGCCAGGTTAGACTGTAAATGTTACGCGTAGTGTCCAAAATGCCCTCATTTTTGGTGACTATTGTAAAATTTTCTGTTTTATTCAACCCTGTATGCAAAACTAAAATTGTTCACAGAGAAGACATTAATGAACTTTAGTTTTTTTACCAAATCTCAACCTAAACTGAATTTTGATAATTTCAGAAGAGCTAAATTAAGTGTGAATTTTAGCCATGTACACCATTAGCGTGCGCCAGGCCCTTGGCCCAATATTAATGGAGCCAGAGCCCAACTTCATTGGCCCAATATTAATGCAGCGAGAGGCCTACATCATTGGCCCAATATTAATGTGGCCGAAGCCCAACTTCATTGGCCCAATATTCAGGTAGGCAAAGCCCTACATCATTGGCCCAATATTACTGTAGCCAGAGCCCAACTTCATTGGCCCAGTATTAATGTAGCAGAGCCCAGCTTCATTGCCCCAATATTAACGAGCCAGAGCCCTACATCATTGGCCGAATATTAATATAGCCAGAGCCCAACTTCATTGGCCCAATATTAATGCAGCGAGAGGCCTACATCATTGGTCCAATATTAATGAAGCCAGAGCCCAACATCATTGACCCAATATTAATGCAGTGAGAGGCCTACATCATTGGCCCAATATTAATGTAGCCAGAGCCCTACATCATTGGCCCAATATTAATATAGCCAGAGCGCAACTTCATTGGCTCAATATTAATGCAGCTAGAGCCCTACATCATTGGCCCAATATTAATATAGCCAGAGCGCAACTTCATTGGCCCAATATTAATGTAGCCAGAGCCCTACATCATTGGCCCAATATTAATGCAGCCAGAGCCCTACATCATTGGCCCAATATTAATATAGCCAGAGCGCAACTTCATTGGCCCAATATTAATGTAGCCAGAGCCCAACTTCATTGGCCCAATATTAATGTAGCCAGAGCCCAACATCATTGGCCGAATATTAATATAGCCAGAGCGCAACTTCATTGGCCCAATATTAATGCAGCGAGGGGCCTACATCATTGGCCCAATATTAATGTAGCCAGAGCCCTACATTATTGGCCCAATATTAATATAGCCAGAGTGCAACTTCATTGGCCCAATATTAATGCAGCCAGAGCCCTACATCATTGGTCCAATATTAATGTAGCCAAAGTCCAGCTTCATTGGCCCAATATTCAGGTAGCCAGAGCCCTACATCATTGGCCCAATATTAATGTAGCCAGAGCCTTACATCGTTGGCCCAGTATTAATGCAGCCAGAACCCTACAGCATTGGGCCTGGCGCACGCTACTTGTGTACACGAGCGTAACACCGTGCTTGTGCACCAATTCACGTTCTGTGAAAGGCACGGATTTCACGCAAAAGCACACGAGAAAAAAAAACATAAAAGGCACAGACTAGGCACAGGTTCGGCACGTTTTACAGAATGCTTAGGCACAGTTTACGCCCATTTAGGCACGTTTTTCGGAAACGTTATATTTAACTCGTCCGAAGGCAAGCCGTACGAAAATTCTCGGCGAGTGACCAGCCAGATTCAGTCCGTAAAAAATATGGTTATCAGCGAGAATCGAAAGTGACAAGTCATAGTAATAATTCGGCTGACACGAGCAAGACAAACAAACGAGAATTGAGCGAGAACAGCAAGACATAATAATAATAAAACATGATAAATGTGACCTTCCACGGGAAAACGTACACTAAACAGTTATCTGTTAAACGGCCTAAAAGCGTTTGATCGCAGTTCGGAAACTGCGTTGAAATGGTTTAGGAAAGCATTAGAAGCGTTGGAAAAACCGTTCGAATTTTCATCCATGCCGTTTGAAGCGTTTATAGAAAAAGCGTACAAAACTTTTTTCCAGGCCTTTGACGCGTTGAAAGCGTTAGGAAAGTCGTTCAAATTATTCGTTCGGTCCACAGAGTTTAATACTTTACAAAAGTCGTTTGAACAAAACATTTAAACAGCAGTTTTAAGGCTTACCTTCTCTGTAGTTTGATTTGACTTTTTCGTTTGTTGTTCTCGTGAATATTCGACAAAATATCGCCGACATTTCGAGAGTACTTTCGCATCGTTCTCATGATAACTCGCACACGAAAATTCGCAAAGCAAATTAAAAAAAAGAAGCGAAAAATTTCGCTGAAACGAAACGAAACACCGGTGAACTTTCCTGCCGAAAATACAAAGTGTTGCAGCGCCAGTTCGCTTAAATAAAGATTGTTTGGTATAAAACGCGTCGTGAACTTAAATATTTGAAAAAAACGTGATAT
This sequence comes from Cladopsammia gracilis, assembly GCA_022457155.1. Lineage (NCBI taxonomy): Eukaryota > Metazoa > Cnidaria > Anthozoa > Scleractinia > Dendrophylliidae > Cladopsammia > Cladopsammia gracilis. The sequence goes on from JAJGOT010000245.1 coordinate 1,105,513, forward strand.
AAATCTATCTTTCTGTTTTAACAATTCGAAATTAGCGTTGTTTTCCGCTTTGTAATCATTGTTACTCAACTGGTGCACTGATTCTTTTTGGAGACAGATCCTTTTGTCAATAAACACGCAAAAATGTGATCTGCACAGTTTTGACATCAGGTTATGCTAATGTATCGCTGAAATTTGACCAACTTGTGAAAACACCAGACAGCTCATCCGATGAATAAAATGACCCATTCCGTTTTATAAATCCAAATCGAATGATAAAACTCCAAAACGTCAATTTGTTCGAACAACTTTTTGAATGTTTGGCAGTATTTATCCAAAGCCGATGACCGAATGGTCAGAAACTACATCTGTATTAAATACAAGTACTATTCTACATCTCCAAACGGCTGGGAAAGCGGCAGTGCGGGAAGAATACAAGTAAACACGATTACTGATTTCCCGCCGTCGCTTTCACTTGGAGAAAAAATAATTCGTTGCATGAGAACAATCTTGCAATTTATCGTCATAACAATGTGTGACCAAAAAGCGCTGTGACACGAGCAAGATGAAAATAATGTTTCCCGGGAATATTTACATAACGCCGTTCAAAGGCACAATTTAGGCCCGAATAAAGGCACAATTTAAGGTGGTTCGATACAGTTTTCTGGAGACCATACCAACATTTTTCAATCGGCTTTTAAGCGGCCTTCTCCAAGTCAGATCAACGTGAAATTTTCACCACTAACTGGTTTTGAATTGAAGTTTGGCAAGATATATTTTCTGGTAAAATCGATATTACCATGACAACGATAAACAAGAAACTTAGAAATCAGTAAAAGTGAAATTTAGCGCGTTTAAGATTTCGCATTGAAAATCCCACATAGGCATCTTAAAATATGGTATATGGCATATATATTTTGCAAGAATAAAAAAATTCTGTATGTTTGAACTAAAATAAATCGCAATAACATTTCAAAGCTTACTATTTGTGTACTGGTATTAAATTGATCGAGAGATTAACACTGGTTTTGTGAAATTACTTAATGATAATGTCAAAAAGTAGCTTGATGTTATGTTTGTAAACTTTGAAAGTTTTGTTTACTTTCTCTTTTGCGATCTTGAGAACTACCTTTTTTCCTAACATCACTTCATGTGCAATTTTTGGGTAATTTTCGATTTTAATGGCTTTTGCAAAAATCTGAGAAACGGCTCGATGGATTTTTTTAAAACATTCACTGTGCATGCTTACCGATGTGCAAAATATTATCTGAAAGTTTCATTGCCATTGATTCACTGGAACGCTTTTAAATTTAAAGATGAAAACGAAGTACGAACCGGCCGAAAAAATGGCGTTACAAATTTACTTTTTTAAGTTATGCTTAATAATGATTTCAAATCAATGCGCACTGCATTCCTCCGTGATTTATACTTTCGTTGTGATCTGTTGTGCATCTATTATTATCTATATTCGAGCATGCTTGTACCTTATTACTCCTTTTGCTACTTTCCAGATTCCCTTAAGTCTCTTTTTAGGATTATTTTGAGCAATAAATGCCCTTTTGCGTTTTGAAAACGCTTTTACAGCAGGCGTTTTGAACGCAACAGAAAACGGATGCAAAGAAATTTGCATCAAAGAGCGTACATCGCAATGTTTCAATCACGGAGGAATGCAGTGTGCATTGATTTGAAATTATTATTAAGCATAACTTAAAAAAGTAAATTTGTAACGCCATTTTTTCGGCCGGTTCGTACGTCGTTTTCATCTTTAAATTTAAAAGCGTTTCAGTGAATCAATGGCAATGAAACTTTCAGATAATATTTTGCACATCGATAAGCATGCACAGTGAATGTTTTAAAAAAATCCATCGAGTCGTTTCTCAGATTTTTGCAAAAGCCATTAAAATCGAAAATTACCCAAAAATTGCACATGAAGTGATGTTAGGAAAAAAGGTAGTTCTCAAGATCGCAAAAGAGAAAGTAAACAAAACTTTCAAAGTTTACAAACATAACATCAAGCTACTTTTTGACATTATCATTAAGTAATTTCACAAAACCAGTGTTAATCTCTCGATCAATTTAATACCAGTACACAAATAGTAAGCTTTGAAATGTTATTGCGATTTATTTTAGGTCAAACATACAGAATTTTTTTATTCTTGCAAAATATATATGCCATATACCATATTTTAAGATGCCTATGTGGGATTTTCAATGCGAAATCTTAAACGCGCTAAATTTCACTTTTACTGATTTCTAAGTTTCTTGTTTATCGTTGTCATGGTAATATCGATTTTACCAGAAAATATATCTTGCCAAACTTCAATTCAAAACCAGTTAGTGGTGAAAATTTCACGTTGATCTGACTTGGAAAAGGCCGCTTAAAAGCCGATTGAAAAATGTTGGTATGGTCTCCAGAAAACTGTATCGAACCAGCTTAGGCACAGCTTAGGCATGAAAAAAAGTTAGACATGCACACTTCATGCACAACTTGGGCACACTTTATGCACAACTTGTTCGTGCCAAGGCACACTGTAGAATCCGTATTTCGATCCAACGTACAACGAAACGTATTTTTATGTAAAATAAACGCTGTCTAACCGTGAAAATTGGATTGTAGTTTGAGTATGGATTTTCCAAATTGAAAATTGTTACCCCAGGAAATAAGCTGAACTTATGAGCACTTCAAAAGTCTTTTTGTTTTTTAACATAAGAAACGGAGCTAAAACCAAATCGATTTTGAAAATTCTCGACCAGGCTGTTTTTGTAGGTACGTAATATTAGGTTACCTTGCTGCAAATTGCTATAAATTTGTTATTTTTCGATCATTTAAAGTCATTCTTAAAATACATAATGCTCATTAGCTATTAACTTTAATTGCAAAAGAAAAAATGCCTACATATCATCAAAGCGGAGAAATTATGAATTGTGCCAGGTTAGACTGTAAATGTTACGCGTAGTGTCCAAAATGCCCTCATTTTTGGTGACTATTGTAAAATTTTCTGTTTTATTCAACCCTGTATGCAAAACTAAAATTGTTCACAGAGAAGACATTAATGAACTTTAGTTTTTTTACCAAATCTCAACCTAAACTGAATTTTAATAATTTCAGAAGAGCAAACTTAAGTGTGAATTTTAGCCATGTACACCAGTAGCGTGCGCCAGGCCAGAGATATGATCGCTCAGGGATAAGATATTGTTTTCGCAGTTTAATCCCAAGCGTATTTCCAGGCGCTATTGGCCACCTGTGTAGAGATACCCCTTTCTTTATTTCGCGGCATGCATAGGGCGAAATATGACACGTCTACGCGCCTAAAGGTATTGTTATCCTTTGAATCTTGTTACCCTTACTAGCGCTGTACATCTTGATTCTATGTTAATGTTACTGCCTTGAATTTCCTCTTCTACTTTTACTGATTTTAACCAGTCTTCCTTGATAAGCTGTACCTTTTTATTTGTGTAGACTCGACTTATTTGCTCAGCAAGCACCTCATTGGGTGCCCTCTTTAACGCCACTCCGCTGACCACCAGCGACGACGAATTCAAAAGGAAACTCATGGATGACCTTGACTTGTCAGCGGTAAGAACTTTTGTCATCTTTTACAATCGGACGAGGAGGAAATAACCTGCAACAAGATACAGTTGGAGTCTCCCAGGAGACGTATGAAAAACTTTAAAGGAGCTTTGTCATGATGATTTTGAGGTTTTTGGGTCAAACTGCCCCAAATTAAAACTAAGTACCTTTGTCGTACACGAAATACTTATAGAACACTAAGAGGAAGATATGAAGTGAATTTTAGAAAATAAAATAAACAATAATCAGAGTTTTAGTGAGTTTTTTAAGACAAGCGTTAAACTTTAAAATATTAGCTCAATTTTTCATGATGCAATCCATTTCCATCCTGGCCATCTGCAGCCCAAGACACTTATTTTTACTCTTAGAGAACTAATAGAATAATTTGAAACAAAACTCAACCCTTATTTTGGGGTTTTTACTGATATAAAGATGGCTTTAAAAGTAATACTAAAAATGGTGACAGAGCCCCTTTAAGTCGTCCTGCAAAATGCTTATTGAAGAAGGTCGTAGTAAGCAGAGGCATTCTTAAGAGCTTTCCCTTGAAGCACATGGACAATACCTTGCTCTTTTTACGTTATTTTACAGGCTGATGCTCAGTCCAGCGCAATATTCACGGCCGAGGAAGAGATCTTTGCTTTTGAGCGCACCATCTCTCGCCTCACTGAGATGCAAACCGAGCAGTACTGGAACTGGCAAGGCTTTCGTAAATCTTGGGACGTGTTTGATAGTTGACAGCGCGCATCATTTGACTTACATGGTTATATCACGTGGATTTAGGTGGTTTTAATGCCTTGTGGGTTGTGCTAAAATTATGAATTATCACCGGGTAACATGAAGAGGAAGATTTCAAGTGAATTATCGATGGGAGAGCAAACTATAACGAGCTTTTTAAAAGCAATTCATTCAAGACTCAGTAGTAGAACTTGACAACTTTTTTTCTAGCTTTTCCAAGTGGCAAATTATCAATTTCCATCACAGCCATTACTATGATTTAGAGCAGTAATATAAGTTAGGGCTATATTTGAAGTTTCAATTCATAGAATTAGAAAAGTGACCTCAGGTTTGACAAAGCGTTACTAAATTCAACTGAATCACTTCTTTATCCTTTACAAATCTCTCAAAATTATATGTTCATAAGCCTATACAGCTTTCAAAACGAAACGGCTCAAACGTGCCAGGATAGCTCACTTTCTGATGCTTTCTTCGTCCCAAGACTTATTTTTCTCCAAAAATAGCTTGCATGGGCTAGATTCACTTTTCCCATATCAATCGTTTATATTTGTTCTACCAGTTTTGAATCAGGAATGCATGTTTATGTGTCTGTTGTCCCCGGCACGACAATTCTAAAACCAAAGTATGAAAGGTAGGTAAAGTTCCAATCATTTTGCTGATAGACGTTGCTTATGCCCGAGGTTTGCCCGAGGATAGGAACCGACCGATAAAATTTTATATATAACACACCAGAAGCATTTTGAATTATTTTAAGTTTAAAATGTTTTGTACATAAAAGTGCATGTAATATTATATGCGACTATTTACTGCGAAGTAAAAATGGTAATTTCTCCGTGGAACGGAGGTTGGGATTTTTACACGTTCCTTGTAACGATTTGTATCTATCAAGGCGATGTTGCTTTGATGAAGGACCATATTCTTATAACTAACTACCAGCAAATGTACAGGTTTACTTCAAATATTGCGAGCTTAGAACAGAACGGTCGACACTGATTTATTTCATTTTAATTATTTATTGTAATTTCATAAACTTTTAATATGTGGACCCTTTTAATATGTGTACCTATTTCTGCAAATGTATCCAGTGGCTGATCTAGGGGAGGGGTGGTCCAGTCTGTAATATTCAAACTCCGCCCCCACCCCACATCCCCCGTTGGAGTCAGAATCCGCCACTGTTATCGAAGCATTAAGTAATGCTCCACATAAGAATTGTGATGAACTTCATTGTTCTGCGGCTTTGCCTCTTTCCCACATAGAATATCTTTGGTTTCAAGAATAGAGGAGGAGCTGATGGTTCACAGGAGTATTCAGTATATTTCATTATAAAAATAAAGAAAATTCATTTTCGTCAAATAAATTTTAGGAAATGTTCGTGCTTAACCAATCAGAATAGCAGAAGACAATAGCTAATAATTTTGCTTCTTTGATGAAGTTCCCCAAATACAATATATTTTAAAACTTGCATGTTTTGCGATTGGGTCTCAAATTACTTGAAACCTTAAAAAAAAATAGACAAAATGCACCTTGAACCTTAACTTTTGAGCAGTTTTTGAGTCTAGGCCAATGAGATCACTAGTTGTAAGAATGAAAAAAGTTGACATTACATCGTGCATAGCCGTTCAGAGCTATCCTTCTTATGCGGATCATTACTTAAAAATAAGCATGCCTATAGGAGGAAAAGAAGCCCCCATAGAAACGCTGAACTTTGTGTCACCAGTGGCGTAGGTTCAAGTATTGGTCCCTTAAAATTCTGAAATTTCAATGGTTTTTCCAAACAACTGATTTATTTTGGCAAATATTTCATGTAAGATATCCCGTTGGGATTTGTGATCGGCAGGCCGAACACCTCAGCCTCAGTATATAGGCCCACTCCGTGTTTCAAAAGGTTCATTGAATTAAATTAATTTCAACTTAATTAGTATAGTAATATTCTTAGAAAAAAATAAACCTTCTTGGCATAATTATAATAGCGGTTATACCATTTGAAAACTGACTTTATTACTAAATTCTAAAAATCTTAAGATCTAATCTTAAGTTTTATTTATTGTCATTACATTAATGTACACTAAGCTCAAGTGTACGGAATTATTGTACGAAGAGCACATTTTGCCCGCTGTCCAGGGCAAACTGGAATATTTTATTTTTGAATAAAAGTTACAACCCGTGGTATTGTACAATTTTATTGTGATTAACATATCTCACTTTACTGGTATTATTAAATACCGTCAATTTGGAAATTAAATCCGCCCGAGATCAGAGAATCTTCATGCACCTCCTCTGGTTATAACTCAGTCTGTTGGGTACCAGTCCCCAGGGCTTTCTCCGTCGTTCAAAATGGCGGCGCATAGAAACCTCTGACATGGCTGACCATTTGTGGAGTATTACGACTTCGTTTTGTTCGAAACAGGGTGTCCAGATTGGAAGAAAACACATTTGCAACCAGTTGGAAAAAAAAAACGAAGGAAAGATTCATAATGATAATAATGCATTTATGCAACACGATTTTCTTATTTATATGTCCAATTGCACTTTACATGCAATGTTAACTAAGTGTTAGATCAGATCAGACACAAATGGCAGCCGTTATTGGTCCATTTATAATGTAGCCCCCACCTGGTTTGCTCAATTGGTATACAGTGAAACCTGTATTGAAGTGCACCTAACCCCAATTTTTTTTTTATCAACTATGTACATTGAAAAGTTGAACAGTTAGTGAGTTATAGAGATTTGAATTTACAAAATGCTAATTAGATGACGTAAATACGGGAATCATTTATTATACAACTACTTGTTTTTACCTCCAAGTAATATTTTTTACGAATCAATTGACTATCCACAGTTTAAATTTGGTATTTGTCAAATTGATTTTCCTTAAGTTGTATACTGCGTATTGTTAATTGACGTAGAAATAATGGCAAATTCCCGAATTTACGTCATCTAATTAGCATTTTGTAACTGGATTCAAATCTCTATTCTCTATAACTCACTTACGCGACGTTAAAAACAAGAAATATTTAACTATTCAACTTTTCAACGTGCATAGAGTTGATTAAGCAAAAAAAAATTGGGGGGTTAGGTGCACCTTAAGTGGACACCCTCGGAACCCTCGCAAGGGTCTGCTGAATACAAGAAGAATATGGGGAGAAAATTTAGACCGGGATCCAAGCAGCTGGTGTCCGCTTAATAGAGGGTGTCCGCTCAATATGGGATCCGCTTAATGCAGCTTTCACTGTAGCACCAGACTGCAGAGTGGGAGGAAGCGGGTTTGAATCCAACTAATCAGGGTCTTTAAATAACTGGTAAGATCATGCTGGTTGTACTCAAACACCTTGTCTCGGTTCAGTGGGTCGTTATTTGCGGTGACGTTTTTCCCTTGTTGTTATCCTTTTACTAGACGTGTTTTGACAGGAAAAGGTTTCACGTATATGCCGGAGAAAGTGAAAATATTTTTAACAAGAAGTGGCAATTTTTGCCGGTCAAATTTATTGGGCTTCTTCCCTGTATCTCTGGTCTAATTCGGGAGATCGCTCTACTTGGAGCACGCTTTGGAAGATTTTTTTCATTTTGACTTAAAACTAAGTGATGACGTCACAAATAGTACAAGGACCGTGGCCCCTCACGGGCGGTTTGCGGCTGTTAAGGGGTCAATGGGTTAATTCACATGACAGTGAACGTAAGCAACGAGATCGTTAACGTCACAGATGGCAACCGGAAGTCGATCGTTTCACTTTTTGCATGTTCTGACCGTCTAATCACGTCACAGTCTTTCCTATTCGTCACGTGAGAAACAGACATGTACCATATAAGGAAGTACCCGACGTTCAGTTCAGTCGTGTTCGTGACGTCCGGAAAAACAACGTTAATAGCGACGGGGACGTTAAAAACAACTCGACATTTGATTAGAGCATTCTTTATGTGTGTGTTTCGGCGACAACCTCAGGATCCTCCTTCATGATACCTAAAGCGTGTTTGTAAATTAGTATGTGAATGATAATGATTGAGAGGGGCTCTTCTGCAGTTAATTATATACCCATGCTGCAACCGAATGGCTCCTAATTTAGTCAGACACTTAAGGTGGTCCTGGAGGCTAGGGTGACCCTCTCCAGTTGCCTTTTTTTTGTGGGCGTGCAGAATTGATCACATATAAAAAGAAACCTGCACGCGAAATTCAAGTGTGGGGAGCAACGGGCTTCAGAGATATAAAAGTTGCGATTCTAAGGGCCTTTTTGCGGAAAAAAAACTTTCCTTTCTTGTTCCCATGCCAACCAATCACGACCAACCGGTGACCAAGGAAAGCCTGACGACTCCAGAAACTGCGAGGAGACTGAGTACCAGATTGTGGCACAGAGATCTCTGGGATTGTCTTTCGAAGCCACCAACCAATCGTAACTAACGTTGGTTACCCAAACGACCCCTTTTTCTGGAGCGGCAAATTGGCCCGTTCTCCGTTGTTAAAAGCAAAAAATCTGCTTTACATTAATTGTCCCTCTTCCAAATATTATCGCTATAACTCTTCAATTTTAATTCTTTTTTAAAATCCCCCGGTGTTAACTGCGAAACTTCAGTTTAATAACCTGATTTCTGATTTTCAAAAATATTTTACAGTTTAGAACAAAGCTTATTTTAAGATGACGTTACTTGTTTTCTCTAAATTTCCTAGAATCACGTTTTTTCTAAAAATAGAACATTACAGCTTTCGTTATTGCATGAGTTTATGGGATCTGAAACCAAATTAATCGAAAATTAAAGTCTAAGCCAGTCCATTTGTATTTGCATGGTAAGAGGAGCGAAGACAGGACCAAATTTACCTTAATTTCAAGATATATTTTAATATACGATGATATTTCAATAGTTAAACTGCTCACGCGAACATTCTAATTTCAGTCATTGTTTTTGATTTTATCTGCGAAAGAAGTTTTCATATAATTATCTCCCCTCTTTGGTGAGCGCACTGTGTTGATCCCATTTATCTGTCGCCTATGTCAAACACCTGACGCTAGTTTCTTAATTTCTTTTCATTATGAACGTTTATCTTTCACTAAGCCGACAAATCAATAATGGACCTTCAAGGAGTTCAGGTGTTAAAAAACAGTCTGATAGGGAAAGGCTCCGACAGAAAAAAATAATAAGAAAGCTACTGTACATTTGCATACAACTTGTAACAAATAATAAGTGTGTTTAGACTTAACAGTACAATTGATTTCTAGAGTACAATATGGACAAAAATGAGCCTTTTCGCGAAATGTTGCGGTTGAAATATTAACAAGAATCAACCGAGATTATCAACTTCAAGAAAAACGAAAACTGTATATCTATAAGCGATGATTTATCTGATGTCAAAATGCGAAATTATGATGTAAATTCAGCAACTGAAGACAGGTGGTTCGACGCAGTCTCACGATAATGTTTTTGAACTGACGAAGAAATATTTTTCAGAGACAAAAATAAGGCGATTATTTATGACAGCTCTTAGTTAATACGTGCAAACGCTGTGAACAGAATGAATATATCTTGCATGACAATTGCTATATCATGAGAGTATCATCACCCTTGGCTATTTGTCTGTAAAGACCCAATGTCGTATTTTTACGTTATTTCACCGTGCTGCATGTGATAAATATCGTATTGACCACGCAAGAGAATATTGGACTCGACAGCAGTTAAATATGAATACATTAAAAGGATTTAACCTTTTGTCCTAACTACACGCTTCTTTGCTTTAATTTTTCTCTTGCATTGCGAAAGGAAATGCATATCACAACGGCCCTTTTAAAATTGGAAATTTTTTTTAGTCTATAAAGCAAAAGAAAAATGATAATATTATAGTAAAAAATAGCCGAAAAAAATGTTATAAAATTAACCCCCAAGGCGCGCACGAGGTAGGTCCCTTTAAAAACAAAGACAAGTTGCATAAGATAAGTACATTAGTTCTTGCGAACGAACTTTCGTTTTCGAATTATTTCCGTCCATGATTTTTTGTCCATATCGGCGACGTGATTACATAGATTTGAATGTTGAGTAAATTATGCCATTTTTTCGACAGAATATTTGCTTTGGCAAAGAAATTTTGACATGAATGCGCAGCGTGCAAAGCTTCTGCGACGGATTTAACATGTCTTTGTCCAATATTTTGACAGAAGATTAAGTAAATACTAGCGGACGGACGTGTTGCAAATGCATATGATTCGATCCTGATTTTTTTTGCTTGTATCTCAAGCTGTATTTACCATTTACGGTTGTGTTTATTGTAACCTCGGAAGCTTTCAAATTACAGTGAATTTAAAACTTAAGTCAAAATAAGGACTAATTCCAAGAAACAGGTAATTTTAAAATCAGTTTCTCATTTGCATTAGAAAGGGACTTATCGAAATTAGTTAAAGTCGACGCCATACGAAAATGCTCGTCCACATTGATTGGTTTTCGTGCGTCGTCGTCGACGTCATTCGGATGACATACGTCACAACTTCGGGTGAGGTCGGAAAACTATCGTGCTTTTTCGCAAGCGGACAGACGCGCGTTCAGTAAGGAATTATCATATGTATTGTTCGTGTTTATGCTTATAAATAGAAGTCTGTACCAATTCATTCGCCAGCAGTAGCAGCGTCGTTAGGAAACGTCTTATCAACGAGTCATAGACGTTCGAGGATTTTTCGCCGACAATTCGGTTAAAGCTATAGTCGCTAGCGGTCTTTCTCGAGGTTTGCAACCTAACATGCCGAATGAATGATGTTGTGTTCGAAGAGTGAAGGTCAAATACCAAATGCTTTAAGAGAAAACGCAGGGAATGGAAAGTACGACAATATCTCGGGAAACGTCAAGAAAAAAAACATGTCTTACCTGACCCCAGAAATTTTAATCAGCTACGAACGCGAGGGTGAGCAAGCGAAATCGTACGAGGAGAGGTACAAGGAGGCAGCGTTGGGTGTATTTGGAACAAAAAGGACCTCAAATTTGCTTAGTGTGCCGGCTATGCTACAGACGGACAAGCAGGCAGTTATTAGGCAGTACCACTCAGATCCTTGTATCGCGAGCCTGGGAATTCTTCAATGAACTGTGCAAAATAATTTTCTTGGCTGGAAGACAACGATGAACGACATTTTTAGGTAGTTCTTTTCATGTAAATGCACGGTTTCCGTGATTTATGACACTTGAAAATGAGCTGTATTTACCTAAATAGAACGAAATGAAAAATGTTTTTCTTGCGGAACTATCAATAACTTGGCGCCATTAACTTGGTCAATACTACTCTTCATTGAATGTGGTCTTTTCTTTGCTCAATGTGTTAGCAAAATGCTGCTTTATAACAGCATCAAATTATTACTTTAGTTCGTGGAAGTTTTTACTACCGCGTTTATGTACTATACTGTATGTGATTTACTTTAAATAAGTATCGAGAATATGTTGCCAAGTTTACGAAACACGATATTCTGTATACACCTCTTTATCGTTCGGTCTGAAAAATGGAAATGATTTAAAAAAAAAAACGTCTTCGAATTTGAATATCAACATTATGAATATTTTTTATAACAATGTTACAGTAGTTTGTTTGCTTTAGCCTCCCAAAAAAACATGAGGTATTAAATTTTTTAGATTTTCTTTACTGTCTTGTTTGTCTGTATTGTCGGAGGTCTACCGTAAAAACGTGCGACTCTGCATATTCAGAAAAAATATCACAATGTATGCAGTACGGTGGGTCTAGCCTC